>JAQMCX010000015.1:1898721-1969468 GCA_029814765.1 Acanthurus leucopareius
CACACACACACACCCACACACACATACTCATAAACACTCACACACAAACACTGCCACGACCCCCACCAACCAAATTCCCTCTGAACTTGCACCCCCACCCCAACATTACCCAAGGGTGGAATACAATGACATGATTATTACAATCAAAAAATCATTAAGTGCTGCTGCTCATTTGAAAATAGAATTTAGAAATAATATTTTCAAAATAAAACTAATACAATTATGCAATTAGAGATGAACTAATAACCATCGAGTTGTTGTGCACTTGCAGTATTAAAGCTACAAAGTACAAAAATTAATCTATTACACTACAATCTGACTTAACACCGGACGCTTCCTGCAGCCAACAGATGAATATCTCTAAATTTCTGAATGGCTGTTTGATAAGAGCTATGATGGGTTTTCCTTTTTTTTATAGAAAGATGGGGTAAGACTTGAATGAATCTAGCTACTCAAACATAATTAGGCTCAGACAATTCATAAGGAAGCATAAGGAGAAGGAACATGTTTGTGCTGAGGCATCAGTTTTTTAAATAAGTAATAGGCTTCTTGGAATCTTCAATTTTACTATCCCCTGATATTTAAAAATGCAGAATGTAAGCCCTTTTCTGCTTTTGTTTTTTTCATGTAATAACAGACAGACCCTTTAAAAAAAAGACCGTTTTATACAAACAGACAAGACAAAGACATGAAAAACCAGAATGGGGGCGGGATGTTCACAATAATTTCATACACTGTTCGTCAAAGGAGGCTTTTAATTCGCTTTGATGGTTTTTTTTAACATACAGTTGGGTAATGACTGCCATATTTCTAATTAATCCAACCACATCCTTTTACATAAAATGGAAATAATATATTTTCACTGTAATTCCATCCATAAGTAACACAGTGACCGAGTGTATGACTATTATGGTCAATGTTTGATACACCTTCTATGATAAACAATTTTTTTATAGAATAGATGTAACAAAATCAGATAAAATGGGGGTTTCTGACTGTTTAGGATCCCGTAACGGAAAAATGTTTTAAAACTACTGAAATTTTTCATATTTACAATGAGTTTAGCATTAGATTTGTATTAATGCAGCATGAATGAATGAAAAACATAAATCAATCCAGAGCTTCTCATTTATATTTTACCTTTTTTATGCATTTTAGTCTGGCAAGAAAACAACAACATATGTTTTTTATAAAATGTCATTATATTAAACATCCATTGGCCCTGTAAGTTGACTGTAAAGTCCTTTAGCTGTTAATAAATTACTCTCAGAGGTCATCTCGGTCTTATCTTGTCTCAGACATTTTTAATCACCAAGCATTCCCATCCTCCTTGATGACTTCCATGTGGACTGACTGTTTTGTCATTCAAGAGCTGTCAAAACATGTCAAAGTGAATCATCCCACGAGCCGCAAAAAGCCTCCACAGACTCATTCAAACTCAGCTGTGTCGAGACATAATGATCGTCAAGGCTACGTTAATGAGGCCATTAATGGTGGATCACTGGGACCACTGGTGTACAGTATGCAAGTCTGAGGAGATGAACGAGACGAGCAGCTGAGAGAGGAGATCCAGGGTAACTGGTGTTAAAACACCGGGTCGGATCAGAGACGTGGATTAAGGCATCAGGAGCAGGATGACTCATCCGATGCACTGAGAAGTTCCCCTCTGCTGTAAATCTCTTTGCACCCTCTCAGCATGGTGTGATGTGATGGTCAGATTGATAATCCCTCCTCCTTTCACATGCTAAATTTATCCTCATGCCTTGTCTTAAAACCAGCCCCCCTCCCTCTGAAAAGATGACATCACCTCTGCTCCGGGCTCTGCTCTCTAGTAAATCATTCTGCCACACATCTTTCCCCTCTGGCATTCTTTTAATCCGCCGCAAAGCAACTTCACCTACTTTTTTTTCTTTAAAGAGTCTGATAGGATTTCCAAAAAGAGGATATATTAAGGTCGCAGGGTTCGGCTCCCCCAGCACCTGATGTACTCATCCCTTTTTGGAAATGTCAATTAACACAACAAGGAACGAATCATTGGTCCAAAAGGTGCTGTTATGTCACCGATCAGTTTGTTAAAGAGACTGAGTCACAACATGGACGTCTGGATAAACTTTTGATGACAGTCTCTGTGTAACAATGCCTGAAGTCCTTGAAGAAAACAGTCGTCCTCACAAACCCCCTCAAGCTAAAGCTGTGAAGGTTAAATCAGGATTAGGTTCAGGTTTTTGCGATGATGTCATGCTTGCCGCCCCCCTACAGTGAGCACCTAGTAGCACACACACTCACACACACACACAGGAACACTCACACATTACCCATGGTTGCATGCTTTTATAAAGATCCAGGTTAATTACTTAGGCTCTTAGTTGTGTAATGGTCCCAAGCCTGTGGATTGAGTCCAAGTGTGCGGGGGCTAAAGCTGCTGCTGTGTAGGTGGATGTGTGTCGGCCAGAGTTGTCTGTGTGGGCAAGTGTTTTTGTGCTCGAACGATTGTCTGTCTGAGCTGAGAGCGACTTTTCAAACTGTAAAAGAGATGCCAGTAGGTCTGATGTGTGTTGAAAGCTATTGCATCAGACGGATATTATAGGATTGGCAATTGATTCTCTCGTTAAGTGACACTGAAGCAGGTTGTCAAAATGATGTATACTGTCATTTCTTCAGCAACGGCAACACTGCACCTTTCTTGGCCCTCTTAGTTTTCAGACTTCCTCTAACATGAATGGACAACATGCTAAAGGTAACTCGAGGTAAACTGGCAGAGCAAACCTCTTTGTGCTCAGCTGCTTGTAAATCAATAGAAGGATTTACAGCAAAAAGTGAATATAGTACTCGCATTGGCTGAGCTCCAGTTTGACATTTGTAAACAGAACAACGCTAATGTGACATTAGCTGAATAGCTTGTCTTGTATGGAAGTATATATGACCCAATTCCTTTCCTCTGTTGGGATTTGTGCTTTTCCAAATCGTAAACATCTACCTGTTTGTCCATGCAGGTGTTTGGCAATAAGATGGTCATCCCTTCACTGGACGGTGCCTTGTTTCAGTGGAACCGAGACAGGGAGAGTATGGAGGCAGTGCCTTTCAGCGTGGAGTCTCTGCTGGAGTCGTCCTACCGAATCGGAGAGGACACTGTCCTGGTTGGGGGCAAATCCCTCACTACCTATGGCCTGGGGGCCTACAGTGGCAAGGTCAGCGAAAGCACTTTGATTAAAGCTTCTAGTCTGTCTTTAAAGAACAAAAAAAAAAATATCCTTTTTCCCACAGAGTGACTTCAAGTAATCACAACAAATGTTTTCCATATAGATCAATACAGTGGAATTGTTCTTCCCACATTAGAATAACCATCTTTGTAATTGCCCCTCATGTGTTTTGCCTCAGCTTCGGTACATCTGCTCTGCGGTGGGCTGCAGCCGCTGGGGGGAGGAAGAGCTGGAGGCTGAAGACGTGCTCCTGCTGCAGAGGACTCAGAAGACTGTCAGAGCCATCAGGCCCCGATCAGGGATGGAGAAGTGAGTTTTATCAGTCAATCGTTTGATGTCAGTCAGCCGGCCAGTCAGCGAGACATGAGGCAGCTTCTGAATCTTGTGTGGTTTAAACGTTACAGGTGCTTTATTGACTTTCCATCATTATTTTAAATAACATCAGTTAACTTTTCAGCTTTAGCTGATTGTTTTTTTTTTCATTGTCCTACCATCTGTAATTGTATTAAACAGGCCCATGTAAAATAAATATTGCTTTGCTTCACGTTAGCGGTTTGCATATTTAAAGTGAATAAAGTAATTCATTTATAAAGCTAAATAATAATCAAGGCTGATGGTTAACCCCTATTTGTGATGATCAGTTGTAAAGTTACAGTTGAAGTACTTTTTTCACTCATGTAATCTTACTCCTGTTACTAGGTGGAACTTCAGTGTTGGAAACTTCGAGCTGAAGCTCGTTCCTGAGACGCAGTCTGGAATGAACTTCCTGGAGGGAGAACTTGCGAATCCTGACGCCTGGCGGGAGAGTCAGCGGGTCATCAGTGATGAACCGAAAGAGAGAGAGCAGATGGAGAACCAACAAAACCAGAACCAGAATCTGGACCTCGTCATCAAAGTGTCTGTTCCTGATTGGAAGGTCATGGCCTTCAGTACCGAGCCTGATGGACAGCTGGTCTGGGAACGTCAGGTAGGATGCTCTAAAGAACCATTAAACTCATTTTGATGAGTAATTTAGAGACATTTATGCTGAGAATTTATGTGTTTTTTTAGAACTTGAATCCTTGAATTCAGTTAAAGCGTTCAGTTATATTCATGATCTTCACTCATGAGATCAATAAAATATATTTACTCATTCTGTATCACCTGTGTTGTGTAGTTCTGCACACCCATTGCTTCGGCCTGGCTGGTGGGCGGGGGCAAGGTCACGCCAATCGCCCTGTTTGACGACAATGCCTACAGCAACCAGTCGGAAACTGACGAGGAGGAGGATAATGATGATCCAAAGAGGGACAGAGGAGCTGCAGAGTCCAGTGTTTACCTTGGTAACTTCATACACGCACACAAAGGGCCTCACACTGCATGCTTGTGTGTATAATTAATGTTTACTTGCATTGTTAGGTAACTGTGAATCTAGCTTGTGTGACTCTCTTGCCTTTTGTTTATCAGGGATGTTCCAGGGACAACTCTACCTCCAGTCCTCTGTGAGGATCTCTGAAAAGTTCCCTTCCAAAGCTATCGGGTCAGAAAAGGACATAATTCCACTCCCCACCGTCAAATGGAAGCCTCTCATCCGTAAGTCCCCTGATTTTTAGTCATTATAGGCTGTTTCTAATGACAAAAGCAGCTTAGGATGTGAGGTCTTCCTTTGTGGTAAGCAGTGACCGCGGGCCAACCTATTATAATCGATTCAAAAACACAAAGAACTGTAGTGGTTAAGATAGTTCTGTTACTCAGAGCTTTGACTTTATTCCCTTTAATTTTCAACTATCCTGTGATTCTTATTCCAACTCTGCTGAACCCTCTTTCTACTGAGATCAGAGAACTAACTCATCTCTGTCCTTGATGCAGATTCCCCCTCTCGGACACCTGCGTTGGTCGGCTCTGATGAATTCGACAAGTGTCTGAATAACGACAAGTTCTCTCATGATGAATACAGCAACGGAGCTCTGTCCATCCTCCAGTATCCTTATGGTGAGAACTTAATAAAAGAAACTGGCTGTTAAGGCTCAAAGTAAAGTCTTTTAAACATAGACATGCTGCTTAGACACCAGGTGTGTTCAGAGGCACAAAATGACTCAAACTTTGCTGCCTGCTCTCTGCTCTCCCTCTGCTCCTCTGTTTAGACAACGGATACTACTTCCCCTACAACAAGCTTTACAGGGAGAGACGTGAAAGTGCCATAAGTGTGATAAAAAGAGACGGGGCGGGAGGTGAGAGTCGCAGGAGGAAGGACCCCGTGCTGCTGCTGCCCTGGTGGAAGGAGATCCTCGGCACAATCATCTTCTGCATCGTCGCCACCACTTACATCGTCCGCAAATTCTTCCACCCCCCTGCCCCCGTGGCCTACGTAAGGGTAAGACCGCAGACACAGCCTGTAGCAAGAAAACCATACAGGTGGTTATTCTTGTCACATAATGTTAAATTTATGTCAGAAACTGCATGAAACTTCTGAAAAAAAGTGTGCAGTATAAAAAACAGCCTCCACATGTGGGATTATTTCTGTGATTTGATTTATAAGGAAGAGCTCTTCATCTGATTTTGTATAGTTTCTGCTATAACAAACCAGCATTTATGTTCCCGCCAGGAAATATTTCCTCAGAAACAAACTTTATTGTCACATCCATGTCTGAAGTTGGGTTGGAGTACAAACCAGAGATTGACAAGAAAGTGCTGAATTTCTCTCATAAATCCATTGTATTTAATGTCGTCTGCTCTCTGTTTTATGCTACCTGTGGCTAAGAGACCTTGTTAATCTCTCCCCAGAGAGAAACCCTGCATCCTGTCGAATTTATTCCTTTCAATCTTAAATGATGCAACGTTTTAAAAAATGTCCTCAAAGTGTCTTTTCTGTCATTCTTCTGTCCCTCAAAGCAACGGAAAGAGTCAGAGACGCAGTGCCAGACAGACTGCAAGTTTGACCTTGAGGTTGTGGAATCCAAAGAGCCAGTTGCTATGGAGACCCGCTCCAGCGAATATGTGTCCAGGTACGTCGTTTAACACACACACACACACACCGACTGACGCTGAGGCGGAATATGATTTTTGTCATGACTCAGGAGAACTTCATGTGACGTTATTACAGTGCTGGGAGTTGTTATCCTCGCGCGTGAAAGTCACATGCGAGTCTCACTGTTTCAAGGTGTAGCTACAAATTCGGCACTGTTACCATGGTGACCGGCGGTCTTCCAGCCTGCCTTGATAGGACAAGGCAGATATGGGAGATGCGAGTCGTAGTAGTGCATGATTGGACAACTCAGCTGTTTGCCATCAAATGAAAATGACCTTGCCCCCCCGCAGACCCCACCCTACCCAGCATCTGCCACGGGGTTGGAGTGTCACTTTACATCACTGTCAGCACACACTGTCAGAAGTTTCACTTGTTATTCTGAAGAGCCCACAAACGATGAGAAATCCTGAATGTATGGGCTCCCACTGACCTCCTGCAGTTTGATCGATGGAGGGTGAGAGTTAATATTTGTTACTCGCAAAGAATCTGATTAAATGCAGCTGTTTTTTTTTCTTCTGTTGTCGTCATTTGCACGATCTCTTCTTGTGATCCACCCTAAAAATGACAAACACTCCACCCGCCCTTTTTTTTTCCTTTTTTTTTTTTTTTTCAAAGCTGCTGCTTAAAGCTGCAATCCATGCCGATTGCTTTTGCCAAAGAAGTTTCCCTAAATAAAACTGGTGGCTGTTGCAGCAGCAGCTGAGGCAGGCATGAGTCAGGATGATTAGAAGGGAGATAGAGATCAGGATTCAAGGTTTGAATCACATTTGCCCACACATTTCCTAACCAGACAGCCTTCAGTTCCTCCAGGAGCCGGAGCAGGGAGGCTTTGAGCAGGTGCAGAACTGCAGTTCATTATTGGAGCATTGCAGCCATGAAAGAGGATAAAATCATGCCAACTCAAACTAGTCAACTCCAAATATAACATGCTTAGATGCACGCATACATCTTAGGTTTTCTGTAATATTTCAACAAATAAAAGTTTAATAAGCTCTCAATAACTGAGAATAAAAGTAAACAAGTGCTCTGCAGATTTATAGATAAGAATGTAAGTTAATGTAAAACATCAGTACCATTATATATACTTATAAGGTAAATGTATTTCTTTCATTTTTTATCTCTAAATTAGAAAAAGCTCATATGTAATTCTTGCAGAGACAAACAAGGGGTTTTAATGGGACTTGAACCTGCTGCACACACTCGTTGTGGAGGAGAGAGACGGCTCAGTCTGCAGCTCCGACTCCGCTGACAGACAGTTTTTGACTTTTCACATAAAACAGGGATGAGGGAACCAGATCACACATGTATGCTGCTGTGAACGGATTGGATGTTTGTCCTCCCTCCCTTTACTTTTTCGACTGCTGAGCTCTGGAAAAGTGCTGTATTACTATGGCAACCATTAACTGTGGCTTGTCCTGTCATTGGCTGTGGCATCATTTCAAAAATAATGATAATTTAATAAAACTAAACATCACTGCAAAATGTTTTCAATATACTTTTGAGTATTTAATGCGGTATACTTTTATTCATAGCTGTTTCATTTTGTTCCGAAACATTTTTTAAAAAAGTAACTCAGAGGTCATTTTTTCAAGGTGATGAAACAGGAAGAAGGGACAATAAATGAGCTGTGATCTAATTATCACTGTGGCACTCGTCCAAAATCAATGCAGCTGTGAATGTTTTATTCCATCTTTAAAACAAACTCTGTAAATCTCAACATTTCTTTATGCTGTTTCTCAGCATCAAGCTCTGTCCTGAGTCTGTCTGAGCTCACTGACAGCCAAGCATTTTTCTTAAAAGCACAATATTAGTCTGAATTCTTGATACAGTTAAGCTGTTAGCTGGACGCTTGCCAGCTCAGCAGCCACAGGCAGCCTCGACAGGGATTTGGCCCCTTCCCTGATAATCACCTTTTACCACTTTATAAGCTTCCCTGACCACAGTGAATCGTATGATCCCTGGTATTTGAAACTGTCAGACATGTTGATAGTAACACGTTTTCACATTCAGCTCCTCTCTACCGCCGAGTGTGATTCGTCTTTGCATGATAACAACCAGAGTGTCTTCTCCTCAGGTACCTGACTGACTTTGAACCGGTGCAGTGCCTCGGCCGTGGGGGGTTCGGCGTTGTGTTTGAAGCCCGCAACAAAGTGGACGACTGCAACTACGCCATCAAAAGGATCCGTCTGCCCAACAGGTAGCTTCTGTCCCTGCTCACACCGCAGACATCCTTGCTGGAGGCTATTTGCTCTTCCTTTATCTCTGTTTACTTGAAAGCTGTTAAACTCAGTTATGTAAGCGACATCCTGCTTGTCTTAACACACAAAACCACGCAGAGGCAGATCCGACATTTAAGTGCAAATGTTTTGTAGTTAAATAAGCAGAAAATAAGCAGATCAACTCTGCATGTATTTGTTTCAGCCCTGTTTTTGACCAGTGCAACATGCAGTGCATCTCTATAAAGTCTGTAAATAATTTTCATGTCTGGTGTTGTTAATTAAAGCACATATTCAGCTTTGTTGTGTCAAGTTTGGGCTCATGTGAATGCTAATACAGTCAGCTAGTGTCATGGGGAAAACCCTGATTACAGGTTTGGTCTTGAAACAGATTCACTTTCATTTATTCAACGAGAACAAGTGTGTGACTAGCAATGCTAAACGCAAATATGTCCAAACAGTCAAGTCTTCATTGTGATCCTAAACACTTGGGAACCAACTACAGAGGAAGTAAACCTCAAAGTCAAAGCTGTAAACTGCTTGTGGATAAAATCTAATGCTCATTTTTCTTATGTTGTTCAGGGAACTCGCCCGTGAGAAGGTGATGCGAGAAGTAAAGGCCCTGGCCAAGCTGGAGCACCCGGGGATTATCCGCTACTTCAACGCCTGGCAGGAGAGCCCCCCTGAGGGCTGGCAGGAGGAGATGGACCAGAGGTGGCTGAAAGACGCCAGGTGAGCCGAGGTTTTCTAAACCCGTTAACCTGCGCGGCTTAGCAGGTCGAGCATGGCACTAACACGGCCCGGGGTCTGTTGTCCAGGGATGGCATCCAAGCGAAGACATTTAATCCTCCCTTTGGGAGAAACTGTGACATTTATTACACCGCTGACTTTATATTACTTGCCTCAGATAACTTATTGATTAAGACAGATGTTTAAATTGCAGCAGCGAACTGAGAGTCTGGTGTGTTTTTTCCTTTCTGTTAGTTTGTGTGAACAGATTAGAGCTAAAAGTAGCACCATGCAGAGATTTAATGTTGTTTCCTTTGAGGCACTCGTGCAGAAAGGTACAAATAAATGTTGTGCCCTACTGTGCTTAAGCCACATAAAATAAACTGTAGGTGTGCTCTGAATTGCTACTTTCTTTTATTTACTCTGGATTGTCTTAAATATTTTGTAAACTGTTTTTTCATCACTGCTTCACAGCACTTTCACAGCTATATTGAATACTGACTTGTTTTATTGAACTGTTATTAAACTCTACCAGCAAGCACGTAAGCAACAGCTCTCTTCTCCCTCTTTCAGCACCACGGACTGGCCAATGAGCTTCCTCGACCACATGGAGGCGCTGTCAGTCAAAGTTCCAGTGTCCAGCTCGGCGTCCCCTGCCTCTGTGCCTGGAGGAGAGGCTCTGGAGGCTTCTGTTGATGCGGGGGCCCTGACCTCCAGCAGTGCCAGCGGCGCTGTGGGCTTCAGCGTGGACATCGGAGACCTGTCCTTCCACCCCCTGCTGGGCCACGACAGCCTGATGTCTGAGAGGGACAGCCAGGCCGACCCCGACGCCTCCGACACCCCCCACTCCTTCGAGCTCTGCCCTCCACGCGGTCCCAGCGACTGCACCTCCTCTTCCTTCGACATCGTGTTCGAGGACTCGGGCTGCGACCGGGACGCCGAGGCGGACACGGACTCGGCCTCGGCCTCGGCCTCGGCTTCTGGTGCGGCCAGTCCAGGCACGCTGACGGAGAAGAACAGCTCGTCTTCCTCGCACAACAGACGGCAGGAATCTGTCCCCCCTTCTTCTCTCTCTCCGCCCCGGCCGACCTCACTTACCCTGGCTCTCCCCAACAGTCCTCCAGCCCAGCGAGTCCAGCCGTCTCCCAAGGTCAGTTAATCATTCAGTGCGTCGACTTTAATTAACTGTTGATGCAATCTCGTTTCACCTTGAGGTTTGTTTCAGCTTCTTACTCACATCAGTCCCGACTGTTTTGAGTTGTTAAAGGTTCAGGTTAACAAGTAAAGGTTTTTTTCTTCTTCCGCAGAAGTAATGAATGACTGAAACCTTAGTTTTCCCTTTTTGTTCCTTTTGTCTCTAAAGTGAAACACTAGTTTCCATTTACAGATGTAAATGATGAAAGTATTGTGCCTTGTTCTCCCGTCTCCAGGTGTATCTGTACATCCAGATGCAGCTCTGTCGGAAGGAGAACCTGAAGGACTGGATGGCTCAGCGCTGCCTGCTGGAGCAAAGGGAGCACAACCAGTGTCTGGACATCTTCCTCCAGATTGCAGATGCCGTCGACTTCCTGCACAGCAAGGGGCTCATGCACAGGGACCTCAAGGTGAACACACACACTTCACACTGTCCTCTATACAGGCTGAAGTGATCCTACTGAAAATGTGAATGAAAAACAAAGAAAAACATTCCCCATTCTTCTATTTTGACTGCAGCTCCAGTTTGAAAAGTTAATCAGACTATCCAACAGAATTGTGTGGCTGTTTTATTTTTAGGAGCTTTGTTTTGTTTTTTAAATTGAGAATTAATGTTTAAAGCTGCAGGAATAAAAAATACACTTTCATTCTTATTTCGAATCTCTCACTGAGGCTGTGATAGAAAGAACTTCACACTTTACAATAATTGTGTTCTGCAGATTCCCTTTTTTATCTGAGATCTGAATTCATTTTATTCCCATTTTCCCTCTGTAGTGTTTAACAAGTGAAGAATTAAAACCTGAAGTGAATAATTAACAAAAAAACAACAACAGAGAGCAAGAGAGCCTGGTGTGAAGACAGATTCAGTAATTTGCTAAAATCTTTTAAACACTTGAAAAATGTTGCTGCCAAAGTGAAAAGCTGCATGTTTTTGGTTTGACTTGTTTGTGATTTACTGCGTCGGTTTATGCAGAGTGAAAATTTAGCTGATAGTGTCAGCGGGTTCATGCGTTTGTAATTCTCTCTGCCCTCACGATTTAAACGTCTGGAACACGTTATATAATCTGTCTCCGTCTGTCGCTCCTCCAGCCCTCCAACATCTTCTTCACCATGGATGACGTGGTGAAGGTGGGAGACTTCGGCCTGGTGACGGCGATGGACCAGGAGGAGGACGAGGACGAGCCGAGCGCCCTGACGCCCGCCCCGCTCCTGACCCGGCACACGGGCCAGGTCGGCACCAAGCTCTACATGAGTCCAGAGCAGGTGAGCAGGTTTATCTGACATCTGCGAGAATGATTCAGTTTCACCAAAACATTAAACACAAACACAATCATTTCTATACTTAAATTAAACCTCGACCGCTCTGCCATCTTTTATCTCATCGTTTCCTTTTCGTCCTCGCAGCTCTCTGGAAACTCGTACTCTCACAAAGTGGACATTTACTCTCTGGGTCTGATCCTGTTTGAGCTGCTGTATCCCTTCAGGACTCAGATGGAGAGAGTGAGGGTGAGTCAGCAAACACACGAGCACATAATCGTGTCTTTAGTTTAGGTCAGCTTCTCCCTGCTTTCATTGAATTCCCAAAATGATTGTTTCACAGCAACTGATCAGCCTTGTGACTCAGCTTTAAAGCTGCCAGGCACTTAAGACAGAATGGGTCTGTTTTTGTAATTTACTGCTTAAAATACACAGTGTTTTTTCAGTGTAAGTGGAGCATCAAATCAAAACAATCAGTGCTGACAAAAGGCTACGTAAGCAACTTATAAAATATTAAAAGCAGTTTGGGAGTGAATAGAAATTCCTTTAACAAAAGCAGGATTGTGTGAGAATTGTTTAAGAATGAATTCACCCTGTTTTACCTTGAGTGATTTATTCAAAAGTCTGAACAAATTATATTATCATATTTCTAAAACCAACAGGTCACCGCTGGTTAAATAGATAATTAAAACGATATGAACTCATTTATGTCTTCAATAAAACGTCCTGCTGCTGCAATTTATGGTTGATATTTAAATCGCAGCTCAGTAAATAACATAAAGAGACTTTGTAATGAGGCCATGTTTCTTACTCTCTGTTCTTTTATTCAGTTAATTATTCTCCCCTTTCATTCTCAAAACTCTGTTGTGGAAACTGTAATAAATAGTCGCTGCTGTTACTCAAACGATCCTTGTTGTGGGTTTAAACTGAGGACTTTCTTCGCCCTCGTGTGTGATGTTGACCACGTTGTCTTTGTCTCAGTAACAAAGGAACTGATTAGCTATTAGCACAGCTGCACTCACAGGTGTTTACATCCTTCTTCCAGACTCTGACAGAGGTGAGAGCGCTGCGCTTCCCAGAGGTTTTCTCCAAAAACAACGTTCAGGAGGTGAGTAGCCATCTGCTGCCACCTAGTGGCTGCATTGTCAAACTACGTCTGAGCCTGTAAACAACAAAATACCAGTTTGTGTTGTTTATCCTGAAGCGATGCAGTAGGAAATGAACAGTGTGAGAGACACAGAGCTGTGAGAGTTCATTCTCATCATGAAATCTGTCACAGATTTAAATTTCCTGTCTATATTTTATCCACTTACTGAGTCAAACCTGCTGAGCTGAACCAATAAGGATGTAGAGTTTGATCATTGAGTTCCCAAACCAACAGAGTACATAGAGAAATATGCAAATATCATCATTTTATACTCTAGAATGTAAACTAAACATAATAGAGTAGAATTTGTATTAGAGACAGTTTTATCAACATGATTTGTAGACTGTAAAATCATTTGTTTCCATAATAACTTCAATTAGAATCAGATTAACTAGATATTCTAATAATGAACAATTGTACCACACCGGGCACCGGAAAACTGTCTGCTGTTGGTTGGTTACACGGCCTTGTTTACCTGTTTACTTTGTAATGAGATTAACATAATCCCACAACATAATCTGTGATTCTCCAACACTGGAAATACCCTCGTCCTAGTGTCCCAGTATCCCACTTTACTCGCTGCGCTCTGTTCTTCTGCAGAGCGTCCTGTACAATGTGTGTGTGTGTGTGTGTCTGTATGTTTAAATGTGGTGTTTCATTGTCTGAGTTGTGTGTAATTCAGTGTTTATGTTACAGTTAGTGCTGCTTCTTCTGTTTAACATGAGCGTTAAGCAAAGCAACTGAGTTGAACTAATGGATGATAACAGTAGCAGAAGTTTACTGTAGCTTGACGCTGTTGTGAGAAACATCACTGAAGTGTGTGTTTTCTGTGTGTGTGTGTGTAGCTGAGCATGGTGCACAGCATGCTGTCGTGGAGCCCCAGCGAGCGTCCGGAGGCGGCCGAGATCATCGGGACTCCCCTCTTCCAGGAGCTGGAGCTGGAGCTGCCCTGCAGACTGGCTGTGAGGCAGCGCTCACGCACCTACAGCGCCTCCTCCATGGGCCGCCCCTCGCGCCAGTCATCATCTACCTGAAAAAATCCTACGACGCAATATATGACCCCTCCCCCTTCCCCATTCCACAATGTGTGTCCCTTTCATCCCTCTGTTGGTCTGCCGTACAAGAGAAACACCTCAGCCCCGTGCCGTCACACACTGCCTCAGACAGGATCACTGTAAGCGCCAGGTACGACAAATGTGTAGGGGTTTATCTCCGAGGCCTCGAGAGCGGCGAGACAAAGTCCTGCACACTTCCTCTTCTTGGCAAATACACATGCCGTTACATATTTGCACACCATTATGCTGCCCACGTTCCCAATTTTAATCACACTTACAAGTGAAAGAATATTTTAAAAAGCGACAGCCGCTCTGTAATGTTCACGACCACACTTGGCTCAAGCGCTGCTGCCGAATAATTCTTCGTGGTCATTTTAAACGGCTCCGGGTGCCAGATGGTCGGCGTTTACTGCGGCCAGTCAGCTCAGCGTAGATGAAGCTGTTTTCCACAGAACATCGGAGCTAATCGATCTTGAAATGTTTACCTGTGTTTGTCCTAAACAACAAACCCAATCATCTGGTACCTCAGAGTTAATTGGCCGACCGCTGAGAACTATTCAGGAGGTGATTTGATCCCGGTCTGGTCACAACACGCTGCTTGCTCCCTACATTCAGCCAGTGTTCACCCACCCACACTGCACCTCAGGTATCAAAACCAAGAGGACACTCCAAAGGGGCCTTTGATGCTTTATCTTATCTACTGGTGACTGTTGCAGATCACCGGTACGAGCACTCAATGGTGTTCTGACACCCAACATGCCTGATTTGGGAGACCAAAAAAAGACCATCTCTTTTCCTACGTGTGTTTTTTTTAAATGAGAGAAGGTGACGTGTTGGTAGAGGAGAGTTTATGAATCCAGTTCATCAGATATGATTTGCCTTTAGAAAGTGGCCTTTGGCCGCCTCTGAATGAATGCCGAGCCTCAGGCTCCTGTCCTTTTTTGCATGTATCTGATAGGAAAGTGACGGCGTGAGTGTGAGCTTATCTTGAAGCCAGTACTTGGAAGCAGTTTTTCTCTGTGTGAGTTCACACAGTGACTCTGAGGTGCTCAATCATTCTCCAACACCTCCTTTTTTTGCTCTTTGTACATAATTGAAGGGGAAAAAAAATCTGTTTATATCTTTTTCTTTAATTGAGAAAATATGTTTGATCAATCCTGTACATATTGTAAGGCGCCATTGCTTGTAAATGGCTTTTTCATGAGGCGATTGTAAGATAGTGTGAAATACTGTGGGAGAGGGACTGAAGAGGAAATGATCTCTGCCATTAACGGATAGCTGAATGTTAAAGTGTGACCTCCGGAGACAGATGATGGTGGTCACCTCTTCTAACTGTTTGAAACGATTCCCAGTGTTTGTTTTCACATGTTCGGGGTACCGAGTGGAGGGGGTTCAAGCACCAGGAGAGAAACCCGCAGGACCAGAGTGCCATTTGAAAGTCAGTAAAGTGTACTTTTTTGTAACCGAGAAACTCACCTCACATTTTTTTTTTAAAAGAAGTGTGCTACTGTACTCCAACCCCATCCAGCCGGTGTTTCCGATGAGGCAGGACAAACACAAGTACTGAGGTCTGCAGCTCTTTTCATGATGCAGGAAAATAGCATTTAGTGAAGATGATGACGTTTCATCCCCTTTGCATTGTCGCCTAAGGGACCTGGACCTGATGTTGGTCATGTGATCCACATAACATTGTTTTATGTACATAAAAAGTGCTGGGAGAGTCACATGACCTTTTTTTTTTTTGTTCCATACACACACACACAAACTGCTAATTGTAATGTGTTTTTTCGATGATTGTACTTTTCTAAGGATCTTCTCTCTTTTTTTAAATAAGCGCAGTTTTTTTAATTAATCTGCAGGGTTTTTTTGATCACTGTAAAGTCCTCTTGACTGTGTCTGATACAGGAAGTCGAACCGACGTTTGTTCATCCATCCGTTCAGCCCACTCCACTGAAGATGAGTCATTTTTGATGTAAAATGATCAGCTCTCCCTTTCAAGTTTAAAACAGACTGTACTCCCACGATGATAAGGGTGGAAACTGCAGAGTTTAGTTCCATAATGACATGTCCTCAAACTCAAAAAAAAAATGTGAAAACTGCCACAAATTCATGCAGAAGTTGCTTTGTGAAAGACAGTATGTAGGTACAGTTACTTAAGTCTTTTGTTGACCACACCTTTTGTGGAATTAATGTTATATATTTAAAAATAAGTGAACAATGGATCCGGGGTAAATCCTTCTCTCCCTCGTGATTAGCTGAAAGGATTTTGGGTTTTTCTTTTGTCGTCCCTTTTTTTGTTTGTGGATGATTAACAGCAGATACGAAGGAAACTTACACAATTTAATTACCCACAATACTACACATCAACACAAAAAACAGCATTATTGACAATAGTGTTTTAGCAAAGGTTCTAGAGATTTTTCCTCTTTCCACTCAACCTAAGAAAATGTGATTATTCAGTAGCTTTTTCCTGCTTTGTTGAATCTTCCTCTGTTGAAAAATCCAACCATCCCTCTCAAACTCTGATGCCTCCGTCTACAGATTTTAGTTGTGTGTTCTCGTGCACAAACCCCATCCTCTGTCCATGTTGAATTGTAAATATGTTTATTTGCTTTATTTATGTTTCGATGACGTGATCAATCCTTTTTGGGTTGGTGTTATTATGAATGCGCTTTATGCGATGGAGCGCGTTGGAATATGATGACTTCTTACAAGTCTAAATTTAATAAACTGTTCTATACCATTTGTACAGTTTTGTGTCCTTGGTGTGAAGTCTGTGGGTTGGTGTGGATCACTCCTTTAACACCTGATCATCTTTAGGGTTTGAGACTTTAAAAAAACAGATGTGTTTCTCTAATCAGAATAACTTTCACAGGATTTGTTCTCTGTAAAACTAATTGTGTTTATATCTGTTAATTTAGATTTATGTCCACCTGTTTTTATAAAACAGAAAACACATTATGTGATGCACAGAAACAGTCTCAAACACTGGCCTAAATCAAGAATGACTTTAAATAACACATTTGCAATGATTATGAGAAAATTTACTATGTTAGAACTGCAAAAAAAGTGATAAGTATTAGATTTTAATATCACTTTAAGTTGCTGAAATAGAAATACACCACAAGGCCATCTAAGAACATATAAAAACATCGCTGGAACATTTTGTAATGCTATACTACAGAAATACTACAGTCATGTGTAGTTTGCCTCTATCATTCATATATCTCTATATTATAACAATTAAGAACAGTAAAACACACATAATTCATAAATATATATATAAAATTTGCACCCTCACTCAGGTTTTGTTATTCTATCTGACTGATCGCTGCTCGGTTTTATATCTGTGCTTAGAATTATCTAAAGCTACCAGCGCTTGTGTTGATCAAACACAAACTGTGCACACCCACAATTTAATTACTGCTCTAATTATGAAAATACCTGTTATTGAACTCACCTGTGTGGGTGTTGGCAGGTATGCAGAGGCTTTTGTGTGCATAAACTCTGTCACTGCACTACCTTTGTTTTATTTTTAGAGAGAGTCAGAGGATTACTTCCTCTCTCAGTTACCTCTTTTTGGACACTGGACAATATTAACACAATTTTCACTTCCTGACTTTTGTAAACTCATCCAAGTGTTTTCATCAGCTGATAGTTTGTACAGCTTTCAGTAAATTAACAGTGCGTCCGTGATCTGCTTGGAATTAATGAAGGTCACAAAAAATTAAGTTATTATTATTTAGTGAAACTAGCAACAAGAATAATGTAATAATGTTATTAATAAACAACTTTTCTACATATAGTAGTCCTGTTAAGGCATCATGGGAGTTTAAATGGGAATTAAATTATATTTTTTTTATCTCTTTTTATATAAAAAACAGGATTTAAGTTATTAAACAGACAATCGGTTCAGCCTAGAATATGAAAGAGTCTAATTATCAGATTAAACGATGAAAGATTTTAAAAAATATCGTGAAAAATAATATTTTAAGGAGAGATGCTAACAAGCTAGCTGAGGAAGGGGCGGGATTTCCGCTTTCGTATTTTTTTTATATTTCAAAATAAAAGCACGAACCCTGACTCCTCTTCGCCTCCCTCCCGTCGGTTGCGCATTTCCGTTGCCATCACGTCACTTCTGGATGTCAATATGCGGCTTGGTGCGGCGCTGGGAAACGGAACCACAGGAAAGATGTAAACCAAGTAACCAGCGAAGACCAGCCTACACGAAGACACTAAACGTCGCCTCCAGGGAAAACACACCTTCGGTCCGACGAACGGAGCCTCGGCGACGGTCCGCCCGCTGAGTCGCTATCCCCCGAAGTAGCGGAGCGTCTGCTTCAAAGCAGCCATCTTTTGTGAGAGAATGTACGGGGCGACACGGCGGGCCTGCTCGGGCTCCGACCGGGGCCGGAGCCTGCTGATGCTGACAACCGCACTCCTGCTGTCGGTCGTCGTGCTGCTGTCCGGGCTGCCGGGCTTCACCGAGGCGAAGGAATGCGACAAACCGTGCATGAACGGGCAGTGCAACACGGCCACTGGCAACTGTGTCTGCTTCCCCGGCTGGGTTGGGGACCAATGCCAGCACTGCGGAGGGCGATTCAGGTACAGTGAACACACACACACGGGCAGAATAAAGCTGCTTTTATCACTGGGATGTGCTGTGTGTGTGTGTGTGTGTGAGTGTGTGTGTGTGTGCGTGCGTGCGCCAAGCGTTTGCTTATTCAGAGCACAGATTTGTAGTCCAGCGATGCCAAGATGTGCACACCTTTTTGATTTAAATACCGGCTTTACTACAACTACTACTACTCCAACTACAGCCTCTATTACTAGTACAACCAGGGATTACTTTTACTCAGATTACTCTGAAGGCACAGTTCTGCTCGTTTGAATGCAGTGCATGGTTTTTGTGTTGTTTGGATGATTATAATGAGGTGTATAAGGCTGACAGGTGACTAATAATGAGCCTAAATGCTTGTAATCTACATTATTCTCACCGTCTTGTAATTTATGTTTTTCAAGACTGAAACAAGAAACCCTCATTTCTTTTGTTCACATCACATCTCTGAGCTTGAAGGTGCTGTTTATCTTTGGTCACCTGTCAACAAGGCTGGGATGAGGGTCCATATTGACCACAGCAGGGCTATTTTAAGGATTATTTACACTCTCACACTCTCCATTAATTGTTTTTAGCAATAAAAAGTCAGAACACAGTGAGGAATTCCCAACGCAACGTTCCCGAGCGCCAAGAATTCATTATGATCATCGCCCTGAGGTGTTAAATTCAGAATGACATAAAACAGGAATGCAGCCACTTTTAAACAGCTGCAACCGGAGAAATAAAGCTTGCATGATGAAATGATCATCAGAAATGTTGTAGTTATTGATTATTAAGTTATTAAGCCCGTTTTGTCCCCCCCCCCTGCATGGACAGGTGTGTATTTACAGGCGGGTTCAGTGTGTTTGTGCTCGGGGACGATGAGTTGGCAGCAAAACAAGAACAGAGCAGGGAGAGAAAAGATGGTACGGTCCAAATCAAGGCTTGTTTTTGTAGTTTTATCACTGAGTGTGTGTCGTCCAGCGTTGCAGGCCTCTGAAACACACACACACACACACACACACACACACACAGCAGCTGTGTGTGCAGATCTGAGCCAAACGACCGGTTGCTGTTTGACCTGCAGAAGCGCTCAGATATCCGTTATCACGCGGCAGGTCAGGGTCACAAGTGTGGGGAAATTTGCATGCACATGCAGCGAACGCACCGCTGCGTGCATGTGTGCGTGTGTGTGTTTGTTTTTTTTGCAGCTCAGCCGTGTAAGTTAGCGCTGCTGGTCAAACTCATTGAAACATCTGAGACGTGGGTGGAAGGTGACCACACTCGCTCGCTCACTCGTCCACGCCGGCTCTCTGTGTGGGCGCTCACCCTCATTTTTTTTATAAAACAAAAGGAGAGTTAAAACAACTGTGTGATGGCGAAAGCAGAACGCAGTCAGAAGGTGTCAAACATCAATTAATGGAGATATTCAGACGGTCGCTGCTGCTGCTGCTGCACATAAAGAGTCACTTCACATTAAGGGTTTATTTTAGCGATGCTGTGGTGAGGAAAATTGTCTTAAAGCACTTGATGACAGGATACTGTAATTTAGGTCAATGATGGTCGAACTGTCAGCCAGTTTATGTGATTGTGTCGTTCTGCGCGTCTTATCAAGACACCACAAATGAGCATTTCATCAGATAGTCATCTTCTGCTCACGTTTATTCTCTGACAGCAACGTTACACCTCATCTTTCCTGTTTTTTATGGTCGTTAGCAAGCTGATTGTGTCCCAACGTTGTGATGAGTTTGCATTTCTTTGCAGCCAAAGCGGCTAAAACATCAGGTCAGGCCTCACTGTCAGGCTTCGGCTCTTTTTTACTTATTTTTGTTAAAAAAAATAAAGTGTTATATTCTCCGTCGTGGTGCCTCGGCTCAGAGGATGTGAAGCCGAGCTGGTCGGAGGCCTGCAGTGTTGTGCGTCCTCAGAAATCGTCCGTGGTCAAAGAAAAAGGAAAGTGAAACCTGCAGAGCGTTTCAGGACGGATAAATGTGAGGCTGAAAGGCCGCCGATGTTCTTCCGTTTCAGCAGGGCAGGTCGAGTGCTCTCTGGATGGAAGTGCTTCTCCTGCTTGACTGTGATATTAATTAAAACAGTCTATCACTGTGGGAAATCATCACTGGCCACCAGGTGCATTCTGGGTAACGTGAAGGCTCAGCTGTTAGCATAAAAGTCCGGGGTGTTTGAAGCAGAGTGAAGCTTTCAGGATGCTCGAAGCTTCACTGATTCATCTCTGAGTTTTTACCTTCAGTTGTCATACGGTGAAAAACCTGGAAACTACAGATGTTTGATGTTTACGGTCGATCAGCTGTGATGATTCACGCTTCTTCTACATGCAAAATGTCCTTGAGTAGGTTCGTATTACAGCCTCACATTGACATTTCTATAATAAATCAGCTCTTAATTGTGTTGTCAGCGGTGTGTTCTGGGGTTTTGAGTATTCGGTGGGTCGACATGGTGAAGCAGAGCGACAGACGGCTGCTGAAGATGAATTTTACCTGCGAGAGTCAAAGTCAGACTGAAGGAAGGAATCAGAGTCGTCAGAGTCGTTGGCTGGCAGAAGGAGAGTTTAGAGTTTAGTTTTTAAACTTTTTTGGGTTTGAAAAGAGGATCTGCGTTCCTTTAAACACTCGAACAATCAGCTGTTAAACTTTGTTTCTGTTATAAGGTGAAAACACGGCGTTTTTCGGTGGAACATCACATTCAGAAACCTCATTACAACAACATGCAGTGAAACCTTTCTGTCATGCAGAGATCAGATTTAGACAGAACAAACAGAAACAAGCCTGGGAACTACTGGATTACTTTTCTGGGGGGAAAAAAAAAGTACAACAACAGTTTTGCTGATGGATTTTTTGCTTCAGACAAACATCCTCTTGTTTCAGCTTCTGGAATATTAAGACTTGTTCCCTTTTTTTCTGCTTTACATCACTTTAAATGAAACGTTCTCGTCTGGATGATTAAAAAAATATATTTGGAGCGTTACTCTGCGTTCTGGAGATCATAACGGACACGTTTCACAGACATTAGCACCTAATTGTTTATTCTAAGAACTAATTAGTTGATAATGAAACGGTGGAAAGTCGCAGCTCTGTTTGCAGACGCTTGATTCTGCAGCTCTGTGTGTATTTATAGTCGAACTCCAGCTGTTATTGGCCCCTGAAGCTCCGGTTGGTTCCTGGGCGCCGCTCGGCACCACGGGGGCCAAATGCAGAAGATGAATCTCTCTGTGGAAATTATTAAAGTTGAGCTCAGGGTTTTTTTTGTGTGTGTGTGTTTTCAGTAGCTGCTAAGTCTGTGATCTCTTCCAAACTTCTTTTTTTTCTTTAAAAAATAAAAGCACCAGGTCAGCATTTCATGACGTGAAGACTGAAGCCAGTCTTCTTCTCCTCCTCCTCCGTCAGGAAAGGTTGTGGTTTCTGCTCGTCTGCCAGAGGAGTGATAGTTTAACCCTGAACTTGGCTAATAACAGCGGGGCACCGACTCGCTCTGTAATCATCCTCGGCTCAAACCTCGGCCGTCCGGCGCTGCCGCGTTCGCTGTATCAGTGATTACTTTAAATTATTTTACAGCTGCTCATTCCGTCGGGCTAATTTTTATTAAATGAAGCTGTAAACGTTCTGCTCTGTGATCCGGGAGTCGAGGGCCGTCTTGTTTTCTGAACGCAGTCAAAGGGCCGATGGTTTTGTGGGTTTTTTTTGTTTTTTTTTTTTGCTCGGTGGTCTGAGGCCGTGTTTAGCATACAGACAATGCTGCCACACAAGGTCGGCTGAACGCTGGTAAAAAAGCAGCCTTCTGTGGCAGCGTCGTGCCAAGATGGAGCCCTGGCAAGCCTTAAGGGAGGGTGGAGGGGGGGGCAAAATCAACACATGGAAGAGACTGACTGGTGTGTTTTGTTGTTGTTTGATGGCGTAAAAATTGGATTTTGTTTAAGGATATTTTAGCGCTCGCGGTTCTGAGCAGCCGAGCGTCTGAGCGTCTCCCACCAGACTCAGGAGGTGGATCTCGTTGTAGCTGTGATGAATGTAACAGTAGTAATGCAAATTTCTTTCTTAAATATGTAAATGGAAACATTGTAGTTGCATGCAAAATGACATGTAAAGCAGTCAAAGCAGAGTCACCTGTTCCACCGCGAGACAAAACTCTTCCAACGTGCAAAACCGAACCTCAGTAACTCGTCGTTTCAGATGATCAGCTCCAACATTCTCCTTCTCGCTTCCATCCATGTATATTTAATCTGGCTTGACGTGCATCCGTCTGTGATTTCTGCCTCCGTCTCAGAGGAGCTGAGAGAAATATATTTCTTTGTGTGCTGTCAGCATTAAAAAACATTATATTTAAAAAAATATAAAGATTCTTTTCCAGAGACGCTGAGTTTGTTTCTCCAGACAACAAACAGACCTGGTTGTGAACATTTCAAATGGACCGATGTCTCAGATGAAAGAAGTCCCAACGAGACGAGCTGTTTGCTGTGAAATTCTTTAAATGTTATCTCCATATTTTTGGGGCTTTTTTTATGCATTTTTATCCAGAGTCCACTGTTGAAGGATGACAGGAAGTGTTGGGATTCGATTTTGAACAAAACTCACTGGAGTTTTTGTTTGGCACCTTAAATTTTAATGTTTTAAAAAAGCCACAAAGCTGCGACTGAAGCCGGCTGGATGCAGACGAGGCGGAGACGGATTTCTAGTTAACAAAACTATCTGTGTGAGATGTCAGACGAGAGAGGAACATCCTGGTACTTTGCTCTTGAATCACACCTTTACCTGGTTTTTGGTGTTTAATCTCAGCGGCGGCAAATTCAGATTTAAAGATATTCTCCAATAAACAGCATTAAAAAAAGAGTAAAGTTATGTTTTTTATCTATAGGAACTAAAATCCTGTGGCCAGTCAGGCAACAATATGTTAATATTACATGTTGTTATATATGTATAAAAATAAAAGAGAAATCAGGTTTATGAGTGAACTTTCAGTCAAAATCAAAATGGACAAACCTGACGAACATCTACCTCACTGAGTCTCCAGGTTTCATCACATCCTTCACTTTCTGTCCCTCAAACGTTGTATTTCATTGTTTTGTTGTTCGTCTCTGCAGCAGACATGTAGACTGACGTCCTCACCGTGTTAAAGGACATGTAGACTGATGTCCTCACCGTGTTAAAGAGGAACCAACAGTTTTATTTTGGTGGCTGTTTCTGCTTCTTACGAGCTGAGGGAAGCAGAAACCCGGTCAGTTTCAGCCTCGTGACCTTCAGTACTTCGTTCGTCACCTGTTTGTTTGGTGGACGAGCTGAATTTATGAGTTATTGGTGTTTAAATTCTCTTTTTCAGTGAACTTTCACCTCTAAAACTGCTCAATTCTACAGGCAGGTGTTTTTGTGGTGCAGCTGTGTTTTTTTTAACAGTAAAAGCTAAATATCACCACTAAAAGCCTTAAATCTACAGAAACATCTGCACACATTATTTACTCGGTGACATCGTTAACAAACTCGGATGAAGTCACGTTTTCTTCTCTGTCGTCGTCCTGAAGCTTCAGATCTTTTCTCTTACAGGCCGCCGACACTTTTGCAGCACTTTGTTTTCACCCAAAAGAGAGAAATGTGACTTTTTCTTGCACTCGTCTCTGAACAAAATGATATTTTCGTCTTCCATTTCTTTTTTTAATTTGGGTCATCTGACCCTTTGATTGAATCTCAGACGGCGGTCTGGCCCCCGGAGCCCCCGGAGCCCCTGACCGCCGCTCGCTTCGGGTCGATGGAGGTTTATTTGTTAATCTGTGGAATCTGACATGATGAGCTGTAAAGTCTGCGGGCTCGACAGTAAAACAACCGCCGTGATATTTTTCATTTTTATGAGAAAATTTTCTTTCATTCATTGACTTCTGCGCAGCCGAAACCGTCAGCGGCTCTTAAAATTTGGGAATTTCCCATAAAACTTGTGCACTTCCTCCATGACGACGCTGCGCTAATATGATTCTGCTGCCGCTCACATGCTTCTGCTTTTTAAAATAGAAGTGTGTTTTGTTATTTGTTGTCGTAACGAACTGAATATATATTTGCTCTTATGAGGGAATTTGGCCTGGAACTGTTTCCTGTTTTTGTGAAGTCTGAGAATGTGAATCACACATCTGAACACGTGGATGAAAATTATTTGAGCTGGTTAACAGAAAAAAATTTACCAGACTATAAATTTTTATGCAGCCATAAAACTGGATGTGAAATGATGTTGTTGGATGCACTTTTTGCTCTTGATAACCGTAACAAATTGCCGTTTCCCTTTTGAAAAATTAAAATTTGTTTCTCATAAACTTGAGCTTTGGACTGTTTTGGTTTTCGGAGTTTTCGTCCCGTCGCTCGCTGCTCTGCGGTGCTTTTTTGTCGCCGTCTCTTGTGTGGTCATCGTGTTCGTCCACATCCTCAGGCTCTCCTCTCCGGATCCTGTTTGAAGGTTGACCTCGCTTCACTCAGGCCTCTGCCGAGCCACCAGCCCGCCCGCCTTCCCGCTGCAGAGACTAATGCTTACCGCCGCCGTACCACTGATTTATTCCTCTCTTCCAGCTTAACTGATGCAGAGACAGAAATTCAGTCTCCTTCCACATCCACCCAGACTCAGGGATGGAGATCTGGAGGTTTTACTGGCCGTTATTGGATGGATTTGTGCATAACTGTGCAGAAAGGCCACGGCGGCTGAATGAAATGGCAGAGAGGGGACTGTTTAAAAAAATCTGAATGTCAGTGCAGAAATCCTGTGAGGTTGCATCAATAAACTGCATTCAGCATGTGTGTAAGTGCAGATGAGGTGAAATCTGCAGGATCTCAGCTGAGATATGATGCATTTTAGGCTTTAAAAAAGGTCATTTGTACGTTAGAAAGACTCTCATCTGTAACATGAAAGAAAAACACTGCAGAAGCACAGCGACCTGAAAAACAGCCACAGCTTAAAAATGCATGAGACATTTATGACACAATAAAACCGACTTCAAGTTCCATGAGTGGGAAAGTTTTGGACGTCTAACTTCACCGTTCATCGTCTCATTTCATGTAATTGATCTCTAAATGTTGTGACTCTGTTTTATCAATCAGGGATCAAATATTAATTGTAGATTAAAGCTTCGTGAAGGTTTTATGTTTTTTACAGGATCAGACTCTTAAACCAGAAAACAAGAGTGACTGAAGGGAGAATCAGTGTGTTTCTCAGTCGTACTTTTTAATCCAGAAGATCCTTTAATATATTTTCTGCTAACGTAAACAAAACTGTGTGAAAATGATCGAATTACGTCGGCCGGCTGAATCGCACCGAGACGTCAGAATCTCAATAAAAATGCGGTTTTCCTCACAAATTTTCCCTCTAATTGATTTAAAATCTCATATCAGCAGCTTTTCTGTGTGTTCAGACGGTCTGAGAGGGAAAAGCTTTCGCCTCTGTGGCTGTTCCTCAGTGTTAGCATACCCCCCCCCCCCGTCTGAGCTGTTGAACAGGACCGTCGTTGCATGTTTGAATGTGAAAAATCGCTCTTTGCTCTGCTTTTATGCACCACTTCTGCCTTTTTGAGCCCACTTGGCTCTGCTGCAGGGACGATGTCTGCATGGAGGACGACACCTGCTGGGTTTCATCCCAGGACTTTTCTCATATCTGCTTTTTAACACGATAATTGACTTTGTAAATGACTTCTGAAGGTTCAGTAGGAGAAAATCACAGATTGTTTCCTTGGATTCTTTCATTTGCAGTCAGCTGTGTTTTACAGGCGTCAGCTCAGGAGGTAAAAACATCACATGAACTTTACAACAACCGTGATTCTTCAGGAAGAAGGTGGTTATAGTTTGATGGAGTTACAACGTCTCTCAAACCCTGTGCCATCCTTCAACAAGACAACTCAGTCTGCTTATAAAATGACGACATCATCCTCGTCAGTGAGATAAAACAGGTTGTTCTCGATCAGAATCGGCTCTTGTGACACGTCGTCCGAACATATTGAAGTTCTGGGAGTGAAAAGTCTCTGACGGCCACACTGGAGGCTTTTTTCAGCCGTTTAACAAGTTCTCAAACAGCCTGTCGGCAGCGTAAATATTCGCTGTGATGAAATTAGCCGCTCTTTGTTTGATGACAGCATGCGGAGCGAGAGCAGCAGCAGCAGCTCTCAGCAACATGAATATTAATTTTCACATGTGATAATGGAGTTAATCATCGTCACATTTGATTTGCAATTTCAAAAAACGTGACAGTTTATCATGAAAAATGTGTTTCTGCTGAACTTTTATGATAAACAGATTTTAGTGGCTCATGTTTCCGACTCTGATTTCGGCCCTTTCAGTTCCTTTCAGTTCATCGTCAGAATAAACAAAATAAATACGGGTGCAGGTATTTTTTTATTGCTTTGTGACTGGAAAAGATCATAAAAACTTGGCACAAACTTTATGACATAAACAGATATTTGAATGGCATCAAACACTGGATTCAAACATCTTCCTGGTCAGATTCCACCAACTGAACTGGAGGAAAGTTCACTCTCAATCTTTCGTTTCGCAGTAATAACTAATAACTCACAGAGTGAACTCAGCCTTTAATGAAATATGAATTCTTGGTTCAAATAAACTGTTTTGCATCATCTCTCAGGGTTTACAGGGGTGTGCATGCTCAGGTGGTGTTTCTGTGGTAGTAGCGCGGTGGTACGGTCTGTGCAGCACATCACGCTCAGCAGTTTGCGTTGTGGCGTGGTGGGTGCGGAGGGTGGAGGTGTGTTGGGTTCAGGAGCAGCTCCGGCCTCTCGTCCTCGGAGGGATCTGTGTTTTTCTGCAGGCTGGGAGAGCGCAGAGTCCCTGCAGACCTCTGCTGTATCAGCACCCTGAGATCTGTAATTACAGCCTTAGCGTGCTTGTTAGCTAACCGCTGAGAACTTCCTCATGATGAAAAGACCTGGGTGAACCTGCTCTCCTAACAGCTCCAGCAGTGAGCCGGCAGTCTTCATCAAAGCCTCATTTGCATTGAAAAAAACTGTTTGCAACAAGTTCACTTCACCTGCAAAACACATTTCTGCTGCTGTTCTGACTCTGAGGGATCTCAGCTTCATGAAAACGAGTCCACACGGTGCAGAGATAGCAGAGGAGCATAGTTCCTACATGCAGTCATGTGTTTGGCCTGTGAAGTTGACATGAAATTAACAACGCCGCCCCTGGCATTGGACCTTGAGCCGGCCGGCCCACGCAGCTGCAGCTATTGGCCCACACCTCCACAGCCGCGGCTGCAGGCTCAAGTTCTCAGCAACAAGGAGCTGCAGCAAAGTTTTGGCTTCACATGCAGAACAAAATACACAAGAGAGTTTTGTTCCCCACAAGTTCTGGATATAATTTATGTTATTATATATTAATTGTATTTCATCTTTTGTGCTTAAAGTGAAACAGCAGCATCTTGTTTTTGTTAAAAAATCACAAACCAAACTTTAAAATAAATTCACAAATGTGAGTTTTATTTAAAAGTGTGAAGCTTTTATGGACACGTCTTGATAAAAGTGGATCTTTTGCTGCAGAGATCTTCCACAGGAGAGCTTCCTCTGCAGCTTTCTCCGCAGACTTCGCTCTGTAACGTTGCTGTGAGGCTGTTTTGGAACAAAGCTGCGACTGGGTGTGTTAGCGGAGTCATCGCACCCTGAGACCGACATCAGTAATGATACAATGTCTGCCTGGATCTAAGTGTCCCCTGTGTGATTCAGCTCCTCTCTGCTGCTGCTGCTGCTGCTGCTGTGTCATCAGGCCTGGATTGATCAGGCAATAACAGAGGCCCCGGCGCCGTACCGTACTATTAGAGTGTTTGCGGCGGCCCGTCGCCGTGTCCGCCTCAGATGACAGTTTGCTGGGAGGTTTAAACGTTCTCAGCCTCTCAGCTGACCTATTAACTGCTCGCTCAACTACAAGCTGCATGAAGGGAGGCGGCAGACGCTGGTGTTTACCTGCACTCGCTCTGCACTGCTGACTGGCTTTACTATAACAGCACAGCGTGTGTGTGTGTGTGTGTGTGTGTGTGTGTGTGTGTGTGTGTGTGTGTGTGTGCGTGTGTGCGTGTGTGTGTGTAATCATCTCTGTGGCGTCTCTGCAGAACCGCCCAAGAAATTATTTCACTGCAACCAGAGTTTTTGAATCTGTATTTTACAGCTTTAGAAAATGACATAAAACATCCGTCAGTTTGCTCAAACTGACTTTTAACCAGAGTTGAAATGCTGGAATCAACTTTAAAAAGCTGCTGATTGTTGTTTTTATCAGGATTAAACTTTTTTTTTTGTTTTTAAATCACCAACTAAAGTCAAGAAAAGTAACTTAATCTTTGTCTGAACACGAGCAGATGACGTTAAAGTGCGATAATCAATCACCACATTTAAAAGCTGAAAACAGAAACAGTTTTGATAAAACACTGATTCATTTTCTCTTGAATTGATTTATCAGTTCAGTCATTAATCAGTAACAAGACTAAGAGTCTGCAGTCATGCTGGCGGCTGTGACACTTTAATTTGTCACAGCGGTTATTTGAACTTAACGACGAAATTCGCCATGCAAACACACTCCCAGTCACTAAGCTAGCATGCTAATGTTTACCAGCTTAGTTTAATGAGTTAGCATGATAAAAATGTTGCTAAACTAGCTTTTAAATACAAAACACAGCTGAAAGTGATGCGGATGTCAGTAGTTTTGCAGGTATTTGGTCAAAAAAAACAAAATTTTGGACGAGAACCAGAGCGAGAGAGAAGTCAGCTGATGACAAAAGTTCATCCTGAGGACGTGAACGTCTGCAGCAGGTTTCATGGTGATGCATTAAACAGCTAGTGAGACACTTCAGTCTGGATCAAAGTGCTGAAAGAGCTGAAAGTCCTGCATCTGCCTGCAGAGCTGCGCTGCTAGCAGCTGAAAACACCAAACGTTAGCTTGTTACAGCGTCTGAAGCCTAAAACTGAGCTGTTTTTTTTCTGTTTCATTCAAATGCAAATTGAATAACTTTAAGATTTTTCTTTAATTTGATGTGAGGATCTAAGATAAATGAAGATAAACACTTTCTGTTCTGAAAGATCTGATGGGAAAATGTAACACAACAAAAAATAAAGATGTTTTCTTTAATTTTCTTCACAATTTCATGTAATTTACTGCAAATTAGACATTTTCAGAGGCTTGTTTATTTCATCTGCCACTCAGCAGATGTTATCAGGTAGTTTAGAGTTTCTCCAGCAGTCATTGAACTCATCATCCTGCCTTTTAATGTGACACTTGCAGTCAGATGGATGAACACACAGGTTAAAACATCTCTGCATGAAGCCTCAATGCTCTCGCTGGTCTCTGCTGTGACTGTGTGAAACTCAGGTGTGTCGTCTGATGTTCTCTCACCTGCTTCACGCTCGCTGAGGACGTCGACTCAAAGGTTTCTGAATAATTTTGCATCCTCATTTGTAACTCTGAATCTCTTTTGTCTCCTTTTTTTTTCCAGGTTAACGGGTCCGTCCGGTTATCTGACTGACGGTCCAGGAAACTACAAGTACAAGACCAAGTGCACCTGGTTGATCGAGGGCCAGTAAGTAGAGCGCAGATCCCACACCTGAGATCAGGAGTTCCTCAGGGCCCTGCAGCGGAAAAATGCTGCTTTTAAAATGACTTCCTGTGTGACACTGAATGAATTCTCTCCTCAGTTCATTTTGAAACAGGGCCGCAAATATTTGGAGTAACTCAATATTCTCTGATTAAGTCAGTGACTTCTTGTAACATCTGTCCAGTTTGAATGAAACATTTGTCCTGAGCAGAAAAAAACCTCCACACACATACACATCTGGTTTCTAGAAGCCAAAACAAAGAGCGTAGATGCAGAACATGAAACCAGTTCTCTCTTAACAGACCTCATCCATTAAACCAGCTCCTGCCATGAAGAGCAAAGCTTGAGACAGATGAGTGAAACCTTCAGACAGCAGAGGGACGGATGGTGAAAACAACCTCCATGTTTCCACGCTGTTTGTAGTGTTTGTTGTGCTCTCAGTCTGCAGCTCAGGCCTTCACTCAGCTCCGTTCAGCATCAGGAATTTATAGCAACCAGAAGATGGATGAAAATCAGCTGCAAAGCGACCTGAGAAACTCAACCCTCCTCCTCTGTTGTTTCAGTCAGCATAACCAGGCGGCAGAGCATCGATCCAACGTCGTGATTCCTCTTTGTTTTTGGGCCGTCAGCTCATCCCCAAACCATAAACTCTGCCGTCACATTTGCATTTTAGGCTTTTAGCCGACGCTTTGATTCAGGGGCATTAACTGTGAGTGAGTGAGTGTGTGTGTGTGTGTGTGTGTGTGTGTGTGAGTGTGTGAGTGGATATCACGAGGTCTAACTGGCGTTCGCCTCTGACAGGATGTGAGGATGTTAGAGGGTTTTGAACTTCTGACCTTCCTGCACCTGGACGGCTCCTGTAATCACCAGAGCTCCCTGTCGTGCCGCGTGTTCATTACGTGCTAATGGCGCTTTTATACGCCGCCGTCGGACCTCAGCACGCTCTGAGCGGGAGGTTAATGCAGCGACACCGCCACCATATGTATCAGAAGACTTTATATGGATGTCATGAGCCTCAGACGTACATTGAATCTTCTTCGAGTCCGTCTGAGGCCTGAAGTGACTGAAGCTTCGCCGTGCTGTGAGCTCTGCTGCCGGGCTCACAGGCACTTCAGCACAGATTCAGACTCAAACAGGACGTTTCAGCGTCAGATCTTTACTTTTAATGCAAACACAAGTCTTCTTTCCTTCTTTCCTTCTTTGCTGCCGCTCCTCCGTTCATGCATCTGCAGGCAAAGAGAGGAAACGTCTCTCCAACACGTAAAACTGTGAAGAGACAAATGTGATTATTCGCGTCCTCGTAACAGAAACCTGAAACGCGCCTCTGTCTTCTTCTGCCTCCCTTTTTAATTTCATTTCACGACGTTAAACCCAATTTAGAGCCGAGACAGTTTAAGGAAAAACTCATGAATGTCTTCAATCACAAACTGATTAAAAACGCCTTGTTTTCCTGTTTTTTTGCCGCCTGCTGACCTTTAATATAAAACCAGTCTGCAGAGTCAGTTCATGTGATTAATCTGTATTTGTTAGTTGATGCAAAACAGTTGAACTGTCTGATTTATCAGCTGGAATTCACCTTGCAGTTGCATCTGATCCTTGATTGTTTAGTCAAACATTAAACTGTTGGGTGTCTGGTGTGTTTTCACATGGATTTATTCTGCGTTTTGGTGCAAACATTGCATCAGAGGGAAAAAACTGCCACGACACAAGAGCCAGTGAAGGTCTGATGCAGGTAGTGAGTTTCTGCTCTGTGAAACCTGGTTGATGATCCACTTTTATGCTCTGAAAAATCCACTTTATTCTGCAAACGTGGTGAAAGTGCAAACTTCAGCGGGTGAAACAGTAACTTCTGCTCACGTAACCCGTGAGAACAAACATGAATGAGCAGATTTTTGGTTTTGTGAGGAAACGTTTGTACTTCCTGTGTGACAAGTGAAGCTGTTTAGTGGTAAATTAATGATCATTAAGTTGAAATCTAATCAAGAAAGATGGCAGAGCTTCTCATCACACTAACATGAGTCGTGTCTTTGCAGAGAAAGGGTGACTGATGAGTCGGTGGCCTGAGGTTGAAGGAGACGAGTCGTGCAGCTCATGATGTTTGCACGTGTTGTCCAACTCTGAGTGACACTTGCAGAAGTTACTGAGTTTTTGTGGTTTTATGTGTTTTGAGGAATTGAAAATTACAAGCGTGCATGATCTGAGAAACGAGGCAACGCTGACGTTCATGAGGTCATTTCTCTGTTGGACACGTTTGATTCAGCTGCCCTCGTTTTCACCGGGCGGGACGAGCTGCAGGACGAGACGCCTCCTGCCCCCGCGTGTCCTCCTGCAGCTTCCTGTGTGAGTCCTTGAAGCGGCGTTGCTGGACGCCTGCACACAAAGGCCAATGTTGTGTATCTTTATTAGACAGTAGTGACTTGCAAGTTTCAATTACAGGAAATGTGAATCCCACAAGTGATTAACTCCAAACGTTCTGCATGAATCACCCTGAGAGTGGAACTGAACATGCGTGTGACAGGAGCTGCACGACTCTTCTTCTTCTACCTGCGACGTCGGTTCTTATTAACACCAAAATAGCTGTTGCAGTTTGAGAGCTGAGCTCTTGTTTGTTTCTGTCTGGTTTCTGAGTGTTTGACCAGTTTTCAAAAAGAGCAGGTTTCATTAAAGCAGCTGTGGAAGCCACAGAGGTTTGCTGGTCGCACCCGATCGGATGAGCAGAGTCACAGAGGAGTTCAGTCAGTCTGAAAGTGATGACCAACCCATGCAGCCGTTCTCATGTGTGTGTGTGTTTGTGTGTGTGTGTGTGTTTTCAGGCCGAACACCATCCTCCGACTACGGTTCAACCACTTTGCCACCGAGTGCAGCTGGGATCACCTGTACGTGTACGACGGAGACTCCATTTACGCCCCCCTGCTCGCTGCCTTCAGGTACGTCCACACGTGGCCGCAGGTCGGTGTGTGTGTGTGTGTGTGTGTGAGTGTGTGTGTGTGCTGCTAGCTTCTGTGTGGACTCGACTTCCTGCTTCTGGTTTTCTTATTTCACGAGCTTTAATTTATCGCTTCCAGCCCTTGAACTGTCTTCTCGTCGGAGCAGGAAGCCTCCGGATAATGATTAAGATCTTGTGATTTTCACACTAATGAAAGAGTTTTTAGACGGAAGATAAACCGCTCTGACACTTGACCCCTGACCTTTCTAATTTCATACAAACAAGCACAGATTGTGTCATTCGGTAACAGCCTGTCCTGCAGTTATCAGTCTCTCCATCAGCCGTTTCAATGCGGAGCTGCACCTGAGGTGGAGCGTCTCTGGAGTCGGTCCATGAGAGTTTGGCGCCCCAGCAGGCGACCGGAGAGGAAGACGTCTCTGCGTTCGACTCTCATCACTCTTCAGCCTCTGAAACTCTTTGTGAAACTCGATGAATCTGCCGTGTTTAAGTGTTTCGTCAGGTTCACTTTCATCTGTGTGGGAGTCGTGTTAAGTTGCTGATGATTAAAACCAAACTTTGTCTGATTTTGCTGCTTTGTTATAAAAGTTTTTAAATAGAAAATTAGTGGGAGACTCTTGTGAAGAATTCTTACGAAATTAAAAGTATTTATCACTGAATTAGCAGAGATTTTTTAGCTTTTTCATGCTAAAACTGTAACTCGAGCCTCCCACCTTCATGCAGGTGTTTTAATATAAATTTAAATCCCTGCTGAGCTGCGACAGAACGTGTGTTTGTTGAAGCTTCATGGTTGAATTTCAGGAGTGAAATGTGTATAAACAGACTTCTGTGTTGTGTTTTTCCAGCGGTCTGATCGTCCCGGAGCGTTACGGGAACGAGACGGTTCCTGAGGTGGTGTCTCAGTCCGGTTTCGCCCTGCTGCACTTCTTCAGTGATGCTGCCTACAACCTGACAGGCTTCAACATCTCCTACAGGTCAGAGAGGAGACGAGACGATGCGTCTTCACACAGATTCACACAAACATGCATTCGCACTTACAGACACACAACGACTCACACACACACAGACAAACATGTCACTCTGCGCTCCGGCCTCATTCAGCTGCACACTGACTTTAATTAGGCGACAGGACGGACTGATGCATAAAGAAATTCTGTTGTAAAAACCTCAAATGGCTCACAGGAGGTTAAAGTTTGAGCTTTTCATTTAAAATCTGTGAGGAGATTTAATCAGCAGCTCTGAGCTGCTTGAAAGATTTGTGCTGATTTGTCTCAAATATATTTATTTGATGATAAAGTTTTAAGTTTCACATCATAATTAGCTGCTGAACCAAACGGCTCTGCAGCTCAACATGACACTGATTTAAGAATAAAAGGAAGTTGATGTGACAAACAGCAAAAAAAGATCTGCGTCTACGAAGGATGTGAACTTTAAACACGACTGAATCTTCTTACAGATTAATTTCATGTGAAGAATCGGTCAGACTTCAGGGTTTCTGCATGGAGAACCTGCTGGGTGTGTCAGGTGTGATCGTCACAAGGAAGTCAATAAAAACTTCCTCTGTGCTCTAATTATTGATGATAAGACTGTTTTTATGACATCACATTACTGTGGTCATTGCCGTCTGATGGCACAGATCATAAATCAAAGTCATTAGATTATTTTGCATGAACCTGGTTTGCAAACAGGTGGAGCAGCGAGACGTTTACAGTGTAAACAACACAGGTGAGCCGACGCAGCTCTGAGGTGAACATCATGCGATTTCTATGACAACTGCAGAAAAAAGAAACAAACTTATATAAAATTATGATCAAAGCGTCTCCAGAAGGTTAAATCTGACCCGTCTGAAGGTTTTCTCCTGTTTGAAATGAAGATCTGAGATGAAACGTGGTCATTCGTCTGAAATCACGTTCTCAGGCCTCTTCTTGATTCTGGAATCTAAGCCGCTTTGACAGCTTTCTCCTATCACATTTCCCATAATCCTCAACAGCTGACTGCGTCGTCGCCAGGCGCCAGAGTCCACGCGTGCAGTCGTGATAGCGTCAGTCACCGGATAAAAAAAAAAATCTGCTAAATGACAAATACTTTGATCCGAGGCTCCGAGACGAGAACCTCCGTTTCTCTGCAGCTGAAGGCGACTTGACGCTCGTCCTCGGGACACGATGACACAAACCAAACCATCACCTCCTGCGTGATTCAGCCCGACGTGCCGCCGCCGCCGCTGCTGGTTGGCAGCGTTTAGAGGATCATGTCAGGCTGTTTGTCTGCAGTCTGTTTGTGTTGCATCATCATCATCATCTCCCAGCGAAGCGCCGCCGTGACAGGATGCTGTTGACATCAACACTGCATGGAGGCAAAAGAAAGGTGTAATATTTGGGACCTGAACGCCTCACTGAGAGACCAAACCTCCGCTGAATCCTGCACGCGGGGTTTTAAATGCCAGCGAGTTCACAGATCTGAAATGTCGCTCGTCTCTGAAGGCTGATTGTGTTCGTTTCCTCAGATGTAATTTGCAATTATCAGTCGCTGAAAACAGAAATGCTACGAAAGTTATTAACCTCAAGCTCTCTGCAGCATCATGAATAACAAAAAGCTGCATCACTCGACTCTTTCTACATGAAACCACAAACTTATCAATCAGCACTCGAAGGCTGAGACGCATTTGGATCGTTTGCTGAAGAAATGCAGCAGTTTTTAATGAGAAACTCCAGATTTTAACTTTAATTTTCATCTCTTAACCTGTTTTTCTGCATCAGCTTTTATTGTCAAACGTGTTTAATTCACAGTTCAGCCTCATTAGAGATCAGTGTTGATCTTTCATCTCCTCTTAGTTCAGATCAACTTTCACTTTTTGCTCATTTCCTGATTTTTGATCAGAAGATCAACAACCAAAACTAAAGAGCAGCTTCACTCCGTCCACGTGTTGTTTAGCTGCTGCATGAGGTCTTCTACAGTCAGTTTCCTGCATCAACTTCTCAGAGACTGAAAAAGCAGAAAGTTCTGCTGTTATAAAACGTTTTCCTGCATCTGTAACGTCTGAAAATGTATTAATTCTCATGTTTATACAACAAACATCTGCCCACATTAATACAAAGATGCAATCTCACTCCTTCTATGTGCGAAACATCCGTGTTTCAGTGCGAAACAACGTTCTCGCTGACAGACACATCAAACACACACACACACACACACACACACATCAAACACACACACACACACACACACACACACACACAGTGTCGTTCACTCCCTCCGACTCGTTCGCTTCAACCAGCATCAAAAAAAAAAGAGAAAAAAAAGAGAGAAGCGTTCCACGAAGCAAAGAGGAGCTCGTCCCTCACAAACATCTGCAGACGACACAATGGACCCCCGCGCTCGCCCCCTCCCTCATCGGCACCGTCGCCATAGCGATGGGCTTGAAGTTGGGTTGAGAAACACACAGTTGGATGAAAGCGAGGTGCCCCCAGGCCCCCCCTCACCCCCCCACCCCCACCCCCCCCAGTCTCTGGTGTCTGGGTGGAGGTGGAGGAGCCGAAACATCAGACCATCAGGCTGCAGGAGGAACATGAAAGGACGACGAGGGCCCTTTGTGTCTGTCTGCCTGTCTGTCTGTCTGTCTGTCTGTCTGTCTGCCTGCCTGCCTGCCTGTCTGCCTGTCTGCCTGTCTGCCTGTCTGTCTGTCTGTCTGTCTTCTGGAGGAAAAAAAGAAGAAGAAGAAGAAAATCTCTGCAGCGTTTCGCTTTAATGGATAATAATGTTTTTTTTTTAAAGCGGAACGACTTGTTTGCTCTGGTTGAGGAGGATTTTCCAGTCGTCTGCACAGTTTGAATGTTTTTTTTAATTCAATAATTTCTTCTTACGGTCAACAGATTTCATAAAAAGACCAAAAAAAAACAATAAAGTTATTTACCAACAAATTTTGTTCATAAAGCTTATTGCTCCGTCCAGTGTTCCTGGATTATTCTAGTCTTAATCTGGATTAAATGTTTCTTTATCACTTTTAACAAAGACGCTGTAGTTTATCTTGAGTCAATCCAACATTCACGCTTCTTTAAATGCTCCGTAAAGCCCAAATATACGTTCATCATCATCAGTAGTGTTTTTTTACTGCATTGAACTCTTGATGAACCCATAAGAGCTTAAAAAACGAGGTGTGAAACCAACTGTGAATCACTGAGCTCCTGGTTTGAACTTCACGCTCGCTGCTCGTCTCAGTGGGCTGTTTCTTAGTTTTTGGTATTGAACTAAAAAAAAAGAAGTTGATGTACTTGAGAAACAGGAAAAGAGCAACATGTGTGCTCACAGGTTTCAGTCACACTTTGACTTTGGAAAGTTTCAGTCAGTTTAACTTCAGCAAAGAGACAATAAAGTGAATTTCCTGAAAACTGATCAGAAGTTTCTGTTTTCACCAAAATACTGTTGATGCTAAAGAAGCTGATGTTTAAAGAGAAAAATCAGAATTAAAGATGTTAATCTGCGACAGACGTGAGGTTTGTTCTGTCTCTCAGCTGCTCTGATCATCAGGGTGATTTATTCGGACTCGACTGAGGTTTGACTCGGAGAAAAAAGGCCTCTGATTGTTGGCATGAAGACGTGTCGATCGGGTGCTAACAGAGACGCTAAATGCTCATCAGAAAGGGGCGGGTGGAGACTATCAGCAGTGCTGTTTTACTGCAGATTGGCTGCGTTTAACCATCTGCTCCTCTGAGCCTGCTGTGACTTCACGCCCGCCCGCCGCCGCCGCGTTCGGCTCGGAGCTGTTCAGGCGCAGACGGCCCTCTGAGATGAGTGACAAGTGTCGAGGCAGGCACTTGACCAACCGATGGAGGGAAGAAGATGCCACAATAACAACATCATCTGTTTGTCTGAGGGGGGTAAAAAAAAAGAAAAAAAAGAGGTGTGTTTCGTCTCTGATGCCCGGAGGCGGCGGAGGCGGCTGAGGCGGCGGAGGCGCCGCTCGCACGAAAGCAGATGTAACTCGATGGTTGAAAAGGTGTTGCTGATGTTTTATTCAGGGTCTGTGTTTTCATCCTTGTTTCTCATTTTGTCCCCCCTCCTCCTCACAGGTTGAACACGTGTCCCAACAACTGCTCCGGCCGTGGCGAGTGTCGCGTGGGGAACTCCACCGGCGCCGTTTACTGCGAGTGTGAGAGCAACTGGAAGGGGGAAGCCTGCGACGTCCCGTACTGCCTGTCCGACTGCGGCTCCCCGGACAAGGGACGCTGCCACAACAAGACCTGCATCTGCAGCACCGGCTGGCAAGGTGGGCGGGTCCTGCAGCTGCATCACTCACAACCACACACTACCACGGCGTCATCAGGGCGGCGTCACACACGCCAAACCCTGAACGAGGCTCCTGGGTGAAGTATAAATGTGTGAGGGCGCAGCGAGCTGAGCCTCCTTCCTGTTGTTCTTTAGAGGAGAACATACGGAGCTTTGAAGGAAACGAAGGATCGATGCAACACCCTGTTTGATTCAGAGCTGCTGCTGCTGCTGCATGATGGGAAAAGATGTGAGAACAGTTAATGAGAGATGAGAGTCCAAACACTCAGTGGCCATTTTATTAGGAACACCTGTAAAATCCAATGCCTCCAGCAGCTGCTCTGCCATGAAGATGATAACGCTCTGTTTTACTTTAACGAGGTCAGGAGTTGATTTAACTTTCTGTCACTGAGGTTAAAAGGATAAAGTCGTGTTTTAAACTGAGAAATGTTTCTGATGTTTATTCATCATTTACAAACAGAAGGATGAAGGAAACTCAGAGGAAACATCTCAGTTTAATGCAGAAAACATCCAGAACAACAACAACAACAACTATCACCTTCATAATAAACATAAAGCTTTTTAAGTTTTAATCAAACTCTCTATTTTAAGCTTCATTAATGTTGATTATGTGGCCGAGCTGCTGCACTGGACTGCATGTGACTGCATGAGTGTACCTAATAATATGGCCAGGGGGGGTTTGTAGAGCTCTGCATCTCCACCGACAACTACAACCTGATCAGTGATTCATATAAGAAGAATGAAGTGAAAATAATTTAAATTCAGGTTAATGTTTAAACATGTAGGTTTAGAAATCTGCTGTTTTTCTGCGTAAAAATGCTTCAGCACTCAGTTTATATAATTAGATAAAAAAAACATGTAATTGAGAGAAAGAAAAACTATGTTTAGGTTTTAATGAAGGAGTGAAGATGGTTTGATTTGACCTCCTGCTGCCTGATGATGAAACCAAACATCATGCAGACGGATGAGTTAAAGGAGGATGATGAAGTTTAAAAAAACATCTTTATACGGAGGTGAATAATTATTTTTAACTCCAAGTTTAACAGAATAAACCTCAGCTTTCTCTTGATGGATACCAGACCAAACTTTACATAAAATGTGAACAGTTTCCTTTTATAACAAACAAAGTGACCCAGTATAACAGAAGAACCGGAGCTTCACGTCCGTTTTATTTCAAACGCTCCTCAGAAACGAATGAAAACAAACGTCCCCAGCAAACATGAAGTGCAGCTGAGCTCTGAAGCAGCTTCGGTGAAGCAGTTGGAGGTTTTAGCAGAGAGCGTTACGGACTTGATCCGTCCAGATTTCGCCTGTTTATCTGGTGATTCAACCCGGTGCCTCACCAGCTTTAAGCCTCCGCCGCCGTTACCGAGGCTCCTGCTGCCCCCACATCACCCATCTGCTGCTGCATGACGCGCTCCTGATGGACTCTCCATCACAGGATCGCCTTCCTCATTTTATTAGTTGAGTCATGAACATACCTCTTTTTTTTCTTTTTCTTTTCTTTTTTTATTGGGATCTGACCTGACACTCGTGTATCCTCTTTGAATCCGACCATATGGGCGTTTCAGCCGCTCTGTTAGTCCTTAAACGGCTCCACCGCGTCGGCCTGCACAAGCAGAGACGACGGCTTCATTTAACTGCAGTTATATCAGCGGCTCAGTGTGCTCACTATCTAATTAAAAAAAGCTGAGGGAGTTGAGAAACAGACTGGCATTTTTTTTCTATTTCTTTTTTTTTTTAGCCTTTATTACCCTGTCATGGTGTGTTAGCCAAGGAAAAGCACACTTAGTGTACCCGGAGCTGCCAGCCTCCAAATGAACTCATTTTCCGCAGCGAGCGGTGCAGCAGCAGAGACAGATGCCTGTTTAGTGGAAGCAGCCGTGCATTTAATCTCTCTTTCACAGACGCACGGCTTTCGACAAACGACACCTTTAAAAAAAACGAGGCCAAGGCCGCGTTTCTGTTTCTGTTTTGTTCCTGGAAAATGCCATCAAGGTGCTGAGGTGGTTCCTTTAAAATGTATTCTTATTTTGCTCAGCGAGCTCTGGTGTCAGACTGAGGAAGATTTGCCATTTTGTGTGCAAACCACTAATCAAAACAAACAGCCGAGCGACTGAAGTGACCTTGACTGTCACTTCAGTGAGTCACAACACTTCCTGCACTGTCACACGGCCGCTCCTGCATTGTTTTGATAAGGAACTCCCCCCCGTCAGCTTCCTGTCGGCGCCACAAGATGAGGAGATAAAACCCATCAGGTGATAAATATCATATTCCATCAGGTCGTTTCGCTCGCCGTGTCTTTAATCAGGCCAGGATGGAAACACCACAAAAAAGATCAACAAAACTGCCCACAAACTGCAGGCAAACAGCAGGACGCGCTGATCTTTCTATTTCTGACTCGGCGGCCGTTTGCCAAAAATCCTCTCCTGATCTTTTCCCTTCATTCAGAGGTGATTCCGGTTTATGCTGCTGTTATTGTTCTCATAAAATAACGGGAAGGCAGCTCCGACCGCGGCCGTTCCGCTCCTCAGTGAAGCCTCGAGAGTCGCTGTTTCACTTTTGAATGTTTCAGAGCTTCAGTCTTCCAACCATCAAACACAACACAGCTGATTTCCTCACATTCCTACGACTTTATGACGTTAAATCGCTCCACACCTGCGTGATCGATCTGTTTCTGAAGCTGTGAGATTCCTCTCTGACCTCCCTGCTCCGTCTTTCACTGCTTGTTTTCATAATTCAGGACATGAAATCAATAATGGATCATGTGTTTTTTCACCTACACACTCGGTTCATGGAGAGCAGATGCTCCTCCTGGTTCACTCTGCGTAACTGCAGGACATTAAAGTGAAACAATGAAGCTTGTGAAAGTTTAAAACCTCCATAAATGCAGGAACTTTCTTCACAAGCTGGAAACTTTCTTTTCCTTGTTTTTATGCATTTGTGTTTCGCTGATTTCCCTCTTAAGGCAGTTTTCTTTTGTTTTTTTATTGTATGCAAGTGCAGAAATGATAATTAAGCGAGCTTCCTGCGGCGTTTGGCCTGACTCCGTGGTTTCCTTCCCCTCGTCAGGTCCAGACTGTTCTGTCTCAGTTCCTGCCAACTCCTCCTTCTGGAGCCGGGAGGAGTACAGCGAGGCCGGGCTGGCCAGAGCTTCCCACAAGGCCGCGGTGGACCAGGGCATCATGTGGGTCATCGGAGGCTACGTCTTCAACGCCTCCGACTATCACATGGTCAGAGCGTAAGTACAGCACTGTCCCCCCCCGCCTCTGTGAGCGTCCACGCTCGGGTTTTGGGTGTCTGACTGCTGCGAGACATGAGCCCTGCTGTTGCTATGCGACTGAAAAGGAAAAAACGTGCTTTTGAAACACAACGTTGCACAATTTTTTGAATCTGTTTAACTGCTTTTGCATCGAGTGCTGGAGCTGAAACGCTCTGCTGTGGGGAGAGAAGCACCGAGCGGGAGGATGTAATTTAAAACCGTAAAATTACAGGACAGGCTGATGTGCATCATCCTGAACTCCACCCAGGAAGGTGGCACTCGTCTGCTGTGCTGCTTTTTATGGGTTTCGGGCAGGTTGGAGACTCTTTCTTATCCGCTCAGGGCGTCATGTGAGACTGTAAAGAAGCCTTCAGACAACCTGACACACTTCCTGTTTGTGACCTTGACATATTTAGATAGCTGCAGTGATACAGATTTTATAAAGCAATTTGTTCCTCCAGTTTGAAAAAAACAAAACCACACAGCTGCTTAAAGACATAAAACCCCATGACAGCGTGTAATGACGGGTATGACCCTTCTTCTGTAGGTAGCTGTTGAGTCTGAAGCTTAAACGTTTGGAGTCTCAGACTTTGGATCCTTGTTTTACTTCACTGACACCGTTATAGTTAATAAGTTAATGTTTGGAGACAGTTAGTGAACTGAAATTAGGACAAATAAACACCATAAAAAACCCATAAAAGCTGCATCAGACAAAGTCCCATGGGTGCAGCTCCAAAAGGAAAAATCAGTGTCATAAAATGTTGTGAATCTTTGGAAATAAATGCACCAGATTGGAAGATTGATCACCACTCAATCAATATCTGTCTGCTGGAAAAGAAGCAGTAGAACTTAGCTTAGCTTTAGCATTAAGAGCTAAAGCAGCTGTAACAGTTCAGTGGATATAAACGTGGTTTCATCCTCTTACTTAATGTTTGGCCACAAAACAAGGAAGAGAATTTCTCAAATGTTGAACTGTGTTTTTTTAGCTGTTTAAGTTGTGCAATGTCCAGAAATTAATCATATAAATCTTTATGCAGTACGATATATTACACACTAAACTACTCCAGTGTTTTGTGTTGTTTGTTTACTGTTTAAGATGCTGTTTAAGTTTTCCATCTGAAGTTTCAAACTCCAAACTGGAATCGAGCTTCTGCGTTTCAAGTTCAACTTTATTATTTTCCTGAAGGAAAATTGGATCACAGCATGAAAACATTAAAACATTTACACATGATGATCCAGATAAGCCACATTTAATGCCCCTACACCTGTCGTGTTGTGCGAAGAATTGCCTGGTGTGTGTGTGTGTGTGTGTGTGTGTGTGTGAGTGTGTGTGTTGCCCTACATCTTTCTGAGTCTTAGAGGGGAAGGAGAGAAAAGAGGAAGTTTTGATTCAAGGTTTCCAGTTTTAACAGCGTTTTTTCCCACCGGCTCCGTCTTTTTCTGGCTGAACTGGGTTTATTTGTCTTGTCACATTCAAGTCATCGAGGGAATGTTGACTGAAGAGTTTTTAAAATTCATGTCGACGTGTAAAAAAATGACTGTAAACAGAAGAAATCAGACACATTTTGTAAAAAAGGAGAGTCTCTAAAAGCTCCTCCTGTCATGATCGTCACACCTTTCTGTTTCCTCTCTGCAGGTTTAACCTCAGTAGCAAGAGCTGGATGACCCTTGACCCCTCCGTCAACACCGTCACGCCGCGATATGGCCACTCGCTGGCTCTGCACGAGGTATGTGGAGGGAGGAACAGGATGCATGACGACACATCGTGAACCAGCACTGTACATTTTACTGTCACTGTGGAGCTTTTCCATGCGTCTGTGGTTTCTGCTTCAAAAGAGGACGAGAAAAGAACAGATGACAGCTAAATAAAACTGAGGCTCTAACAGAATTTCATAAACCGCTCCGTCCTTTTATTCACGATATCAGCGGTGTCTGTTTGTTGTCTGGATCCATTATATAAATCTCCGGGTTTTGATATGCTGCAGTGAAGTGGCGAGGCGGTTTTCTCCTCGGCCCGAAAGGCTGCGAGGAGCCGCTGATGGAATAATAAATTAGAGAGAGGAGGGTTGGGAGGGAGACGCAGCCTGTCTGCTCTGGTGGTTTGAGAGTTTGTGCATCACAAACACGCTGCAGCAGCTCAAATTGCATCACGACGCACGAATGTGTCTCGTAAGTCAGTGCAGGCTTCAAGACGGCGCCGGAATCAAATCAGTGTTGACGTGTAACAGATAAAAACTGATGTAAATCTCACATAACAGATGATGTTCACGTTCAGGCTCTGAAGAACAAACCAGCCGTCCAAACTTATCAATATTTCAGTGACATCTGGAGGGAATCTCTTAAAATTTTTGCTCAAAATCAGCTCGAACTCAAGGATGAAGTGATTAGATTTCAGAGTTCAAAGGTCAACGATCTCTGTGACCTGACAAAACACATTTTGATCCACAACTTAAACATGCATATGCTAGTTAAATCACACATCTTGCAGGTTTTATATCAAAAAGGTCAAAGGTCACCTTCACTGAGACTTATATAACGTTTTGCAAAAATATTTCTCTGGTTTTTGTTCACAGCAGAGATTGTGGACGTGTTTTCACGCTTGTTTGGACACTGAAGCGGCGTCGCTAATCACAGTTGTTCACCTTGAAACTGAGCTGTTTGTTCAGATTTTCTGTGCTGCTGAGCTGAATGAGTGTGTGATGCGTTCACTGTTTTCCTGATATCTTGTTTTCAAGTGGTTGTTTTTGCCTCTTTTTGACAAAACTCTCCCTCAGTCCTCTGCAGTCCTCTGTTCACACCGTCTCAACATGTTTCTAACTTATTATTTATTGGACTCACATGATAAAAAATTCAGCCAATCGACTCTAAATTTTATTAAATCCATCAACTTAAGTGTTTGGTTAAAGTGCTCAAACACGAAACAGCACTTCAGCTTTGACTTCTCACATTAAAAAAGGGTTCTTTCGTCTTAAAATTCACCAAATGCACAAAAAACAAACGTCAGATCAAAACAAATCAACAGTGAAGCTCACAAACTGAATCACAACAGCTTCTTTTAATAACAACAAGTCTGATATCATCTGAATTTCTCTGCACCCAAATATCAAATACATGAGAAAACTCAGGCTTTTAATATCAGGAGACACTTTTCTGCTGACCTCCAGACCGTCTCCAGGTCTTTCAGAAGTCCAGAGAATGAAAACAATAATAAACTTGTGTTTTCACTCAGAACTCAAGGACAGATAGAAAGTTTTGGTGCTGAAGTTTTTATTTCTCAGAGGATCTCTTGTGGTTTTTGGCCTTGTTTTTAGTTTTTTTATTAGATTTATTAGATGGTTGGTTCATAATTAACATTGTGTCTAATAATGTTTAGATAATGTAGACAAATCATGTGTGTCACATGATCAGGATTCAAGAGTTTGATTAAATGAATTAATAATTTTCCATTAACTAAATATTGTTACTGCGGTGAATTATTATAAACACAAGTCACCTTTTCAAAACTTTGAAGTTCACCAAAAAAGACAAAAAATTAAAGTCAATTATGCATATTGTTAAAAAGTTGGTCTCCAGTTAGAAATAAAAAGTCTGTTACTTTTAAAGCGAAAGTCCATTAAGGAGCGTTAATGGAAAAATGGTCCCAGTTTGATCCTTAAAATCGTAGACGAACGATGCAAATTCATGTTTTTTAAGCTTTGCCTGAATTTCTTTTTAATTTTAGAAAAGTTATCAAACTTAACAATATTTCTTTTAATGTGAATGATCAAAAGTTTAAAATTTTCTTATCTTTTATTTAGAAAAATGTAAAACAAAAACTAATTTAAACTCTGGAGACATCACTGGGTTTTTATAATGATTAGACCTCTGTATTTATACATATAATATAACTCTTCTTCTTCTTCTTCTTCTTCTTCTTCTTCTTCTTCTACTTCTTCTTCTTCTTCTTTGTTTTTGTGTCTTTCAGGGGAAAATCTACATGTACGGAGGGAAAATCGACTCCACGGGAAATGTTTCCAGCCAGCTTTGGGTTTTTCACATCCAGAACCAGACGTGGGTCCTCCTGAGCCCGCGGGCCAAGGAGCAGTACGCGGTGGTGGGTCACTCGGCCCACATCGTGCCTCCGGTCCAGGAGGGTTCTGGTCCGGTCATGCTGGTTCTGTTCGGACACTGTCCTCTGTACGGTTACATCAGCCAGGTGCAGGAGTACGACATCTGTGAGTTTCAGGAGCAAAACGTCTCATCACTGATGTTTCAGAAGGTTTCATCTTGTTTTCTGGGCATCACTGATTTTTTTTTTTTATAAATCAGCTGGTAGTTGGTTACCATGGTTACACAGCCAGCAAGGAGGCTTTTGGGAAAAATCGTCTGATACGAAAATAAACATACTTCTCTTTATTTACATAAAAGTTTAAACAGTGAGTGAATCTGGAGTGCAGAGTACGTAACTTCAGGATGAGGGAAGGACTTCATGATGCATTCAAGTCCACCTCGTAAACTTGAAACCTTTTTTTGAACAGTGATGAAGTTTAAAAACAGCAAAGTGATGCTTTTTCTCATCATTTCAATCAGTTAAAATATATATTATCACAACTCTCATTACTCTCTTCTTGTGTTACTGTAGCATTTTTTATAATTAGATGCTAAATTCATAAAATTATTCTGGTTATTTCAACACAGGCAGATTTATTAACATCAAATTTCCAAAACAAATTAATTCAATACTTAATGTGAAAAATTATTATTAGTATAAATCATCAAGTTAGAAGTTTTCTTGTTTATTTTACAGCCTCGGTTCTTCAGATCCTCCTTGTCTTTCAAATGGATTTTAAAATCAGATCAGATCTTGAATTGAATCTTGTGAATTTAAATCAAATCCATTAGTGAAATGATTTCAAACACTCAGCTCTCCTGAACACCTCAGCTCTTAATGACAGGAAATGAACACCGGCCGCCATGACGAGGCTAACGAGTCCTGGACTCGAGTGGTAGTTTGATCTGATCCACCAACCTCGTTAGCAGGCAGCCACACTTAATTTGGAGATCTCATTATCTTCTAAAAGCCAATCTGTCTGAGAAAATTGGATGAATTTACTTGCTGCTGCAGCCAACGGACGAGAGTGCATCTTCTGTCGGCTCGCAAATGAAAGTGATTTGGTTATTATCACATTCTGAGTGATCGCCAATAAAATCTGCTGCTTTTGTGCGAGAAAAAATCCAAAACCTCCACAAAAAAACAACCTGAAGTTTTTTGTATTGTTTGCACCCCCCACAGCAAAGAACACATGGGGCACGGTGTCCACGGAGGGGGCGCTGGTCCAGGGCGGATACGGCCACAGCAGCGTGTTCGATCCCGGCACCAGAGCCATCTACATCCACGGAGGCTACAAGGCCTTCAGCGCCAACAAGTACGGCCTCGCCGGAGATCTGTACAAGTTCGACGTGGACCGGAGGAGATGGTGAGAGTTCCTGTTGGACGCAGATTTGTGTTTAATTTGTTGTTTTCTGCTCATTTTTAATCTGATTTTACATCTTTAGGCCTGTTAAATGATTCAGTCTGAGATGGAAAATCACTTATAAACATTGTTGGGGTTTTTTTAAAACTATGTTTATTGACGTTTTGTTCATTTTGAATAAACGACAAGAACTCACCCCCCCATCCCCAATAACACAACATTCTCCGTAATCAGACTTAGCAAACATAACATATATGTAGTACGAAATTATTTAGGACAAAGGAATTAAATTAACAAAATTAAATGTAAATATAATAAGAAAACAATATAATTAGCTTCCCAGAAAACAAATAAATTAATTGCACAGGTAGATACAAATAAATACATTTAAAAACAAAGCAAAAAAAAGTTTTCTGTTCTTTTTTAGTCTGATTTTACATCTTTAGGCCTTTAAAGATGTTTAAGCCTGAGATAGAAAACCATTTCTAAACATTTTTCATGCTGTTTTTGGTCCTGTCTGTTCGGTTTCCGTCAGCAGGATTAGTGAAAAAACTTCTCGCCCAATTTTCCTGAAACTTCGCGGCAGGGTGTAGCAGGAGTTAAATATGAAACCATTAAGTTTTGTGGCTGATCTGAATCAAGGGAGAGCTCTGGAGAGAGCCGGACGGTCTGTGAAAAACAAAGGAAGAAGCAATAACAAAGCAATAAATCAGACAAATAAAATGTATTTTGCTATTGTGAAATGCTGGATTTCATACTAAAGCAGCAATAAACACGTCCACAACTCTGCACCACCTCGCAGGAAGCCGCGGTGCTGCCAACGTTTTTGTAGAAGTGAACAAAGTGTCAAACACACACGGACCTGAAGCTCTTCATATGTTCATGACTTAGAAGAAGCAGAAGAGACACAAACTTGGATGCTACGTTTGGGAACTACAAGCCCACCACAAAGAGTTGAGAGTCAAGAAATGTCTCAGACAGTGAAATAATAACAATAAAAAAGTACAGAAACGCAGGATCACTACCAAAACACTTCCAGAGTGAAAACGCTGATGGCTTAAAAGGTCATACTGATGTTTCAGCTAAGCTCAACTGTGTTTTTACGTTATTCTGAAACTTTTGGGATTATGTCCAGACATACATAGTGGATGTGCATGCAGATTTTCATATTATGGTCGAGTGGACTGTTGACCTGAAGGGGGAGCTCTTCTAGTCTGTGAAATTTAAGAATTTGTCTGAATAAATTTTGGATCTGAACTTTGCAAAACTCTAAACACAAAATGCTAAACTCCTAAATTTGGGCTTAAAATCTCAAAATGATAACTGTGTCAGATCAGGCAACACATCACACAGAAGGTTTATCATTTTATGTCTGTAAAATTTCTTTGAATCATTGACAAAAAGATTTTATAATCTTTATTTCGTGACAAAATGTAACTGAGTTTGCTTCTCTCATCTCCTTGAAATTACACAAGTGTCACAGCTAAATTTACTACGATAATCACAAGTCTACTTTTTGGATTTACTCTGTTTTTATAAGTAAAATCGACTGTAAACAAAAGAAGTTTTAGCTTCTCTTTGGCAGTAAAAACTCTGTTGCAGCAGCAGCAGCATGTTTGAAAAACCACAGCACATGAAACTGATCATTTTAATGCAGCCACACTCTTTGTAACATCTAACTGCATGTGTGTGTTGTGTGTTTTGTTTGTGTTGTTTGTGTGTGTTTTGTGTGCAGGACCATTCTGAGGGACAGCGGCTTCTTCCGTTACCTCCACACGGCGGTGATAGTGAGCGGCACGATGCTGGTGTTCGGAGGAAACACACACAACGACACGTCCATGAGCCACGGAGCCAAGTGCTTCTCCTCCGACTTTCTGGCCTACAGCCTGGGTCAGTGACACACACACACACACACACACACACACACACACACACACACACACACACACACACACACACACACAGAGCGGCCTGCCTCCTCCGTGTCACTCATGTTTTTTCTTTGCCAACCGTGCATCATCTCTGTTTGTTCGTGTCGCTGAGCTGCTTTGCATTCATGCAGCTGCACAGACTCACCTGGGATCTGCTCAGAACAACTGCAGTGTTTTGTTGTTGGAAAAAAAGGTCAAAGGTCGCAGCTCATCGTACACGAGCGCTTCACCGCGGCCTCTTTTCATGCATAATGCTCAGACTAATGAGGTCCTCAAATGTCCAGCAGCGTCGTGGTTTTGCAGGCTCACACTTAATATTTTGGTTTCCACCACTTTCATACATGTCAAGATTTATTTTGAAGGGGGAAAGTGAGGCTGAGGGTCGATTACCTGTCAGCTTCCTGGGTTTGTTTTCGAGGCGTGTATTTCCACATTTTAATCGTGTTTCATGAAGAGGCTCTCGAGGCTCTCGTTGTCTCAAGAACTGAATCTTAAACACTGGACTGCAGGTTCAAATGAAGGGTTTTTTTCCTGTTGAAGACGTTTTTGTTTGTCTTAGAAATGTTTTCGATTGAAATTACAGCCCATTAGATTCAAATTTCCTCAGACGTCATCACAAATTTTCAAGATGTGGGACTCACAAAGGATTATTTTAGCATAACAACGTCACAGACACACACACAATATGTGCAAAAGTATGTGGACGACCGTTTCTGGTCTCTTAGCTCAGTCCAAATTAAGAGAAACCTTAATGCTGCAGCTCACCATGATGTTTCCTCTTCTATCACAAGATTGTTTTTCTCTGTCCTGTTTCAACATGACACAGTTTTTTAACAGTCTGGTGTTGAATCACTTGTTTGGCCTGCACACACTCCTGTTTAAATATATTTTACATCTGATTTTAGACGTAAATGAACTTTAAAAGCCCTTTCAGTGACCCCAGCGGTCAGGCTCTGTCGCTTCATGCACCAAACTGAGCCTGAAACTCAACCTAAGATGATGTTTAAGTTCCTTTACTCACCTGCTCAAAGCAAACGCAGCTGGGAACAAGTCGGGGCACGAATAACTTCCTGGAATCTTTTTATTGTTGTCGTTCCTGGTGTTTCATTCACACTTGTACCATAAAAGAAAGTCTCGTCGGATCAGATTTCATCCTCCCAGACTGCAGTTTGCACTTGACTCCTTCAGGATTTCTTGCAGAATGTAAATGCAAAGAGATCAAAGCTTAATAATGTAAGTGCTAAACTAGACAGTCCAGGATTCACACCAGCGGTTTTTGGGGACTTAATCTCAAATCTTTAAGGTTTATTCTTCTGTTCTCCTCTTTAAAGTGCTGAAATGCCCCCAATCAAACACTTAACCTCAGTTTGTGTAACACAGCTGCTCAACAGCAGAGAGGAAGTGGAACATTACAACCCTCCAATTACATCTTTAGGACAAAAAGACACTTTTTCTGTCTTTGATCATCAGTTTAAAATGACACACAGGACTTTTTTCTCTCTGGTGTGTCCTACTAAAAGTTAGCACCGCTCTGTCAGGAGCCATATTGGCATCATCATTTCGTTAAGCGCCTGCAAACATTGTCGTAAATTGCGTCGGCCTCCCCTCCGCCGTGCTGTCACACGCTGCTCATTAACGGGAGGCAGAATTCCCTGCGGGGCCACCAAACGGCCCCAGGACAGTGTGTTTTTCCGTGTCATTACGAAGATGATTGACAGGCAAAGAAATTACAATCTCAGGGGTGCAAACACCCCCTCCTCCCCCTCCCCCGCCCCTCATCCTCCCCGTGCAACCAGCTTCTTGTTCATGAGAGTCGCATGTTGGGGCTTAAAGAACAGACGACGGCTGCAGCTGCACATGTAGAGGCGTCGCATCACTTTAAGTCCTGAGCACAGTGTCCCATTTCCATGTTCTCGCTTGATTGGCATAATGAGACTAACTCATCTCCAATAGTCACCGCGGGAAACAAATTGTTTTTTGTGATTTCCCCCGAGAGCTGGTATTTGATTCTGAACTTTAGAAATTAAAAACTTCAAGTGTTGTTGTCGATTCTCTCTCTTCTCCTTGTCACTCCTCATCCTCTGTATGATTTCGTAATTGGACAGAAAAAGACCAGTAGACTGTCCCCCCTCCTCCTCCACCAGCAGCACCAGCAGCCAGCTGCATGGTCGCCGTCTGCAGCAGCAGCTCTGTAATTGTCTGGTAATTACGGTGGCGATGGGCCGCGTGTCGAGGACTCATCGCCCCGCCTTAACAAGCTGAACTCAATTAGAGATCAGAATTTAAGGGCTGTCCGCTGTCCTGACATTGTACACGGTGTCATAATAAATCCCAACTCTGCACCACTCAAACGGCAGTACCACGACATGCCACCAGAGGGCAGTGTCAGTCTGTGAATGCGCTGCTCCCACAGATGTCACTCTCTCCTCTGGGAAACCATGATGACTAGCACTGCATTGTGCTGACTGAAGGTGATGTACTGCAGACACGCCGCCGCTGCCGCCGCTGCGTTCCAGCAGCTTTGACTTTCAGGCTCTTTTCCCTCGTTGTTTGTTTTGTTCTGGTTGTTTGTACAGACTCGTGATTGGTGTACACTGTCACACACTGCTGGAGCTTCATTTAGAAACAACCCTGAAGGAATCCATCACCATATTCGCTCATTTCCTCGCCCTGTGAGCTTTCACTTGATGATCTGAAGGTCAAGACACTGGATTCTTGGTTAAAACTGAGCTAAATGTTGTGAAGGTGAAAGTTTTCTCAGATAAAAGATGCACATCTGTGGCAGCTGTGCCTCAAGATCATAATGTGGGTGATTTGATCTACAGCACTTTCACTCTGCATGTCTAAGATTTATGAATAAAACTCCCAGATTCAGATTTGTTGTCACTTCTTATGTGCTGAGGAGCAGAAACATGCAGATCTTAATGGTCAGAATCTGCAGCTACAACCTGAGAATGAGATCAGCAGAGGACATTAACTGTGTTTTCCCACAAGCTTCACTCTCTCACTGCTGAGCATCACATCTGGAACCATGTTTTATAAATGTATTTGTCACCACACGCCTGGCTGCATTTCCTCTGTGCGACTGTGGCTCCTGCAGCCGTCAGGTCCTCACAGCGTCAGTCAAGGACGCCTCATGGACCCGACTCACTGACTGACGAGAGGATATGAGCTGTGAAAGGTCTCTCTAACCACCCATGGCATGTCAGCTGAGTTTCCTCTGCTGCTGCTGCTGCTGCTGCTGGAGACACTTATGGTTTAATGTGTGTGAGCAGGTCAGCAGTTTGACCTCCTCCTGTCTTTCTTTTCATTGCAGCGTGTGACGAGTGGACGGTGCTGCCTCGACCGGACCTCTACCACGACGTCAACCGTTTCGGACACTCTGCAGTCTTCAGCGACAGGTGATCATTTGTGCAGCACTTCAGTTTGCTTGGTGCTTTACAGAAGGAATTTATGAATAAAATCAGTAGATATACTAAAAAACAGTGAAAAATGAAGATAAAAACAAACCAAAAGATAAAACTGTAATCTTATTTCAACATAAACACAAACATTCGACCATTATGTTAAAAAAATGATCATAAAAATCTGACTAAACCTGCTGGGTTTTGCTTTTGTAGCCTCTTAAAACTCTGCATTAAAACATGGATTTATATTTAAAGATACAAAGATTAGAAATGTATCCTAATAAAAATTAACCCAGCAACTGTGGCTTCTTGCAGTAACCTGATTCCTTAGCAAGAAAGCCGGTTTCTGGACGTCTTTGCAGACTAAATCCTCGACCTGACTGGGTTCTTAACATGCATGCTGCAGTGCAGGCTCGCTAACAGTGATCATGAATAAGCAATTACATCCAAACTGACTTACACTGAAACAAATAAGCCAGAATAAGAGGTTTTACACAGATGAGCAGCAGACCATTTTAAAGAAAGAAAAAGGAAAAAGCTGCACGTTTTCCGACAGCAGCCAGTCGTCGCATCCTGACCGAAACTCTGTCTTCACGAGGACGAGTGTGAGAAAAAAATCAAAGGGCAAAGCTGAATTAAACGGGTTGACATAACAAACGCAGAAGCTCCCACAGATTGCACAAGAGGTCGCAGGAAAGCGTGATGAGTTTGAAGAAAATGTGACTCATGTTGTCACTTTTGAAGTCAGTCGACTCTGAGAAGGAGCCGAACTGAACGTCGTGAAACTGGCAGATGTGGGAACATTTTGCAGCAAAGAGTTTGACAGAATTCACCGCCACCATCATCAAAAACACCCAAAAAAACTGGAATATATTTTAGAAAACTGGCATTTTATCTCTCTCTTAGAATTAATGCTGATTTTTCCTTTAATTTCTCTGCCAAAAAAGACTGAAAATATTCGGCTCTTTGGTTCAGACTGCATACGGGAGGCATCTGCCAGATTACTGCATAGAAACATGTTCAGATTTTCAGTCTTAACCCAGTTTTTTCTTTCCGCAACCTTGTTTCTTGAGTGCATGTAAACCGGAGTGACAGGTTTTATTTCCACCAGAGCCCACACACGTTTAATTATGCCCTCATGGTAATGGAAGACATGTTCGAACGGAAAATGTTCTGCGGACGAACATGTTTGCTGCAGATCTGCATCCGATGCAAACAAATAAGTTTTACATAATGAGACTTTTCAGCTTTTTTTTTTTAAAGAGAAATCACATTTTCCTTTTTTTCTGGTTCTTTTATTCATGATCACATGTTTGTGCACTTTGAACATGAGCACACACACTCAGCAGAGGCTGTTAGAGGAGAAAATGGGGGTTTATATTCTATTTTATAAAGTATTAATAAATTATGATTCCTCCTGAGAGAGTAAAGCTCATTTTGTGAGTCTGAGGTTATTAATTAAAATCTGATCTCACAGGAGAAACACAAAGTTAGGAACAAAACTGTGTTTTGACTGGAGAATTTTAGAACAGAAAAAAGTTTTAGCATCTTAAAACTGACATTTTTTCACTTGAAAACCTTCAGTTCTGAATCCTTTGTTTGTTTTTTCAGAAAAACCATCACACAGCAGGGTTGAAATCACCTAAATGTGACTTTTATGGAGTTAAAAATATGTTGTGATGATCTCTGATGCCGTCCACTCCCCTCTTCTTCCTTAATTTAAGGGGTTTACAGGTGGCACAAACATTAACACTCTTCTATTTTTCCTTTAATGTGATTTTATTGAATTTGAATGCATTATTACCTGCTGTTAAAAGCTTTAAAGTTAAGTATCTGCATCAGCCTGAAGTGAACATTTGTGCGGTATGACGGGGAGATAAGATGACCTTTAATCATGCACATTTACCTTCACTACTTTAAGGTGTTCAGATGCTTTTAAAGCGTCTGATATATTAGTCATAATATGATATTATCATGATATTGCGATGTACTGAGTGTTGCAGATATGAATCAGATGCAAATCAAACCCACAAAGTAAATCTTTGTCAACGTCCTTCTCATTATGAGTCACACTGAAGCGTTTGTGACCTCGTCAGACCGTCAGATCTTCACACCAGCCAGCTGACTGAAAGGTCAATGGATTTTTTTTTATTCTAGTGAATAAAAATGTGAGTTTATGTGATAAATATTTGATATTTAGTGTCTCTAAATCGATATAATATAATATCACCACACAAAATATCGCGATAATTCACTGTGTGGATTTTTTCCCCACTACTTTTTTCACAGTCATCGTCCAGTGTCGGTCAAACGTTCCTTCAACATCACAACTTTTTAATCACCAGTCTTAAGAACTAAAGATCTGATTATTATGAGAAATTTGTCAGAAAAGCAAACATCAGCCAAAAACACCCGTCAGCTGTGGTTTACTTATTTTTGCAAAGTAAATGTGCACATTTTAAAATATTTGTATTTTAAGTCTGTCTGTCTGTTAACTACGATGGCAGAAAAAGATGAGAGAAGGCAAAATAATCTGTTATTTACACAACAAGTCAGTCTTGATGTTCTCTGCAACTAATTGTAATAATTTATTGCAAAAGTGGCCAGAATGAGTTGAAAAATATTGGAATATTAGATATGAACAAAAATTTTATTCTGTGCAGCTCTATTATAGTAAAGACATCATCATTTTTCATGTAAGTTTTTATCATTTTGACTCACACTGGGCTTCATTAATGAATCAGCTTAAAGTTTCCCTGTGTGGATGGTCGCTGATTGTTACCAAATAATTTTATTGAAACAATTATATCATTAGTTTGAACTTTTAAAAACAGAAATGTACGAACTTTTGCACCATTTTTCTTTTCTAACAAATTTATCTCAGGAAGTTGAGTTGACAAAGAAGAAACTGTTACCTTAGTTTCACGTCCTGTAAAGTCTCCGCGGCAGAAATGGTGGAAATAAAAAAAAAACTGAGAATCGAAGGACAACTTCTGAAAAGACACTATGACTGAAAAAAACCCCACAAACCTTGTTACCTTGGATAATAATCTCTTGTGCGTTCATACATGACATTTCATTATCAGCGTGCGATGCAGATAGATTGTGATGCGGCGCTGCTGTAACCAGAAGGGATGACTCATCTGTGAGTATTATCTGCACCGCCAGCAGAGCAAGACGCACAGATCCATATTAAATTATACATCCTGTTGTAGAGAACGTTATCAAATATTAACATGAATCACCGGCCGTGTTCGAGTCGATGCTCGCTGATGACTCCTGCTCCTCGACAGCAATTAAGAGCTCGCTCATGTGTTCATTCGTTCGCCGATCAATTCCGGATTCAGCACAATCGAGTTCGAGGCAGAGATTTGAAGCAGTGATGAGAAGCTTTTTAACATTTTTTGCAAAGGAAAGGAGTTCATTAAAAAGTAATTTTACAGTAAGGCTGTAAAACAAAACGATGAAATACATCAGAGGAAGAGATGAACAGCAGAGGACAGTTAAGATCATCTGCAAAAAAAGAAATGTGTCGGTTCTTCTCAAGACAAAAGAGGTGATGTAGATAGATGAAGTCTTGGTTGAGTTTTAGTTTAAATGTTGAAGATTGAACACTGATGTTGCGAAAACATTTAAAGGAAACATTCATTTACTTATTCATGATTAAATCAAACAAATAAAAGACGTCACTTCTAGTGTTTTGGCCTCGATTGCAGCCTCTCTTCACTGGTCTCTGGTTGATTTTTGACGGCTTCTTTTAAGGTTTTACTTTATGTTTTTAAAGCATCCAATTGTCCGGCTCTAACACAGATTTGTGAGCTTTTCTTTCATTTTTACGGAAAAACATTGAACCTCAAATTCTGTCACGAAGCTCAGCTCACAGTCACCTGGTTTCAGCTTTCTGTGTGTCTGAAAACATTAGTTAAACTACTTTCTACAGGAGAAAAAGTCCCTTTGGAAACTGTTGATAGCCTTTTAATCCAAGTAAAAAGTAAAGTAAAGTAGGTTTTAATGCAACACAAAAAGAATTTTGTTCACCTTTGTTGTCTTAGGATGTTGGTAGGATCTCAGAGATGAAATCTCAAATGCTGGACACAATTCATAAACGAGTGATAAAATAGGTTTTTCTGTGATTTGGCTGAACTGACGCTCTTCAACACATCCTGTCGTCGCCTCGCTCGTCCTTTGCTTCTCCACAGCGACTCAGGTCTTTCATGCGGTCCCTCCTCCTCCTCCTCTTCCTCCTCCTCCTCCTCCTCCTCCTCCTCCTCCTGATGATCCCTTCGCTCAGCAGGACTTCCTGAACCAACGGTTTGAAGTGTGTCCTCCACGATCTGAGGAGACTTAATGATCAGACTGGTGCAAATTACCCATCCACCCTGCCCAGTTACCACCGCCAGCACACACACACACACACACACACACACACACTCACACACACAGACACACACAGACTCAGACTCCCACTCACACAGTAATCCCAGCAGCTGAACAGAAGCTGGTGGAGAAAGATGCTCAGAAATGCTCGTAAACTCTGCATCCGAGCAGTAGGGGGGGATCTGTCAGGTCATGCATGCAGGAAAGGAGCACTTGTTGGGGATTCAGCGGACTTGTAAGGCAGGTTGAAGCCCTGAGAAGAGGAAACGCACTTAAACTAAGCTCCTCTGGCTCTCACTGTGCACAAAACGTTGCACCCGGTGAAGATCACAGGACAGAAAAGGCTCGTTTTACCTCCTGAATCCTTCCCTCTCATCACCTGCAGCCTCTGACATCCTCTCTCCTCCCTCTGTCTTACAGCGTGATGTATGTTTTCGGCGGCTTCAACAGCCTGCTGCTCAGCGACGTCCTCATGTACACGTCGCCCAGCTGCTTGGCCTTCTCCAGCCCGGCGTCCTGCAGCCAGGCCTGGCCGGGGATCCAGTGCGTCTGGAACGACACCCAGGGGTCCTGCCTGCCGTGGGAGAGCAACGCCATCGGGACCGAACAGCAGCAACTGCCGGCGTCCTGCAACACACGATCATGTGAGTGACTTTAGAGTCCAGCTGTCTTTTCTCGAACTCATCTGCATTCACGCCGCTGTCGTCTGATAGCGTGCACGGACCTGCAGACACAGCGTGTTCGTCAGGGTCTGCAGACGCAGCCATGAATGAAAATGGCCAAGAGAATTTTTCACAAGGGTGTTTTTTTGTTGTGTGTTTTTTGCAGCTTTTTTGTTATTGTTGTATGAGATTATGTGCTGAAACTGGATCACCTGATTAGTTTTAGTGTAGAGCCTCAAAACTGGACAAATTCACTGAGTTAATATCATAAAAAATGACTTTTTATCTCATTTAACAAGTATATTTTCTCCAAAGGACAGTGTGTCCGAGCGCTCAAGTCCTGCTGCCCTGTGTGTGTGTGTGTTTGTTTGTGTGTGTGTGTCAGACAGGAAGTGGCAATCACAGGGAAAAGTTCAGTCAGGTCTCCTCACTTTCCGCCTCCCACTGAGATTTCCCTTCTGTTTGCCATTTGTCCCAAAAAGTCCTCAGTCCCTCCAACACGGTCGCTCTCCTTTTCCAGCGTTGGCGTCTTCAGAAGCGCCGGCAGATGGAAACGGCGCCTCGGAAATTTCTTTTAGGCTCATTTAATACCGGGGAGGCCTTCCTGCTCTGCTGTCTGGCAGCCGTCCTGCCCCAGTTTCCCCAGAAGGAACCTCGTGTCCAGGAAGTGTCGGCTGATCCGTGGAGCTCGACAGACTCTGAATTACTCACACTGCCGAATAAGAGTCTAACGAGTACAAAATAAACTTCCTGTGCTTTCTGTTTAGGCCTGTAGGTCTAATCCCCCCCCAAAAAATTACAGCAATTAAACATGAGACTTATAAACTTGGGAAAAGACACTGAACCTGCGATGCAAAAACCGGATGAAGACATTTGGCATCGAAAGCTTTTGCCAGATATTAATGTGCCAGCTGCTTTTTTACATCACTGTTGTGTTTTAATAATCAAAACAACACAAACAAGCACTTTCGTGTTCTGCAGATGCCGACAGCGAGCGGTGTGACCAGTACACCGACTGTTACAGCTGCACCGCCAACACCAACGGCTGCCAGTGGTGCTCAGGCCAGTGTGTGTCGCTGGGAAGCAACTGCACCGCCACCACGGTAAGAACACACACCACCCGATCTTTATGTTGGCCTCTGTGTTATTATTATAAAAGTCATATTATATACTCACACAAAGAAGATACTAAAGTTCTTAAAAGTTGGTTGAATAATATTGTTGCTTAAATGTAATTTTAAGACTTTTTCATACATTAATAAGTGATTTTCTTATAATTCTGAACATTCATTGGCTCCTTGAAGCACAACATGATGAACATTATCGGTTCTTGTTGCCAGATTCAGTCCAAAGCACCAAACTTTGCCATAGTTTTGCTGATTTAAACAGCAAACACAGACGTTGATTTGATGAATCTTCCTTTTATTTGCTTTAAGAGGACATTTAAAGAAATTTGAGTAACGCTCTGATAAATACTGATGCTCGGGAAGAAAGATCTTTTTATTTTTGTTGTAATGTATCACAACTCTTTCTAATAATGTTATAAAAATTATATATCATAAATACAGAATACACTGTTCTTTCTTTTCTTTTCAAACACTTCAGTATATTTAAATGAAAATCTCATCAGTCTTCAAAAAGCCTCTTTATTAAATTCTCTTCATAATGAAATAACATGTTTTGAGCAGTCGTCATTAGTGCAGCAGTAAACGTAAAAAGCTCTTTTTAAACCTTTTATTTTCTGCTTTCTCTTCGCAGGGAGCCATCGGCGAGTATGAAGTTTGTCCCAAAGACAACCCCTTATACGTGTGCAACAAGAAAACCAGCTGCAAGAGCTGCGCCGTGGACCAGAACTGCCAGTGGGACCTTCGCAACCAGGAGTGCATCTCACTGCCAGGTGACTGTGACGGATCCCAGTTCAGCTCATTAACATCCGTGTCGCTGTCATGTGCATAACAGACCCGTAACATCTCCCCGTTTGTCCCCCTGCATCCCAGAAAACGTGTGCGGTGAAACGTGGCACCTGGTGGGAAACTCCTGCCTGAAGTTCATCACGGCGAAGGACTCGTACGACAACGCCAAGCTGGCCTGCAGGAGCCACAACGCCGTCCTGGCCTCACTCACCACGCAGAAGAAGGTGGACTTTGTGCTGAAGGAGCTGCAGATCATGAGCGTGGTGGTGAGTCGGGGGGGTTCAGTCCTGGGTGTCAGTTATTGAATATTCTCTGTGAGAAAACTCACATGAGCAGCAAGTGAGATACTGAGAACATTTGAGATGTAACAGCTAAATGCTAACGATGCTCTGTTCATAAACTTCTTCTTGGACAGATTTAATGTTGAAGCAGACGTTTATTTGTACATATAAAACAAGAAAAACAGGGGAAAAAGGATCCAGCAGGACCTGATGCATTCATGTAGGAAGGAAAACCATCTTTGTGTCCTCTGTTATCTCTGATTTATGATCACAAACTTGGCATTTTTGAAGTTTTTCGGACCTGAACTCCATCGTGCTTTAATCTGCAGGCGAGCTCTGCTTTGGATCCTTTTTTGTCCCTGATTTTTGGACCAGTGAGCGTGAAACAAATCTTCCATTAACAGATTCTTTCCTCAGAGCTCAGACATCCTCTTTCTCGCTCCATTAGAGCAAACACACAGAAATCTATCCCAGCAATCGACTAACCATCGCAGGCTGCTGTTTATACCATCAGATGCAGGTCACATGTCTGCAGACAGACGTGTGAGTGAAGGGACTGAACAGTGTAAAGGCATCATTTACAGGTTTTGGCCTCTGAGAAAAAAGATAATTGTTGAATCCTGATTGTGGCCTGTTTGCTTTGATCCTGCAGCCTTTAACTCACGGTTACTTATAATAATTACAATGAAGAAATCCAGATCAGATGTATATTTTCTGCTCCCTGATCTGACTTTTCATGTTTTGGCTCCAGAGTTCAATACAAATTAAAAGCAGTCAGCTGCAGCTGTTAGCTCGGATAAAACTAACAGCTTAATGCTTTTTGTGAAACTGGTCAGAAAACCTTAAAATACATAAATCAGGGACCAAATTTTTCATTAAATGTCATTTTTTAAATTCTTAAGAGCTGATTAAATTTGATTTTCCCCAAAACACTAATTTGTAAAAAGCAGAAGCAATGAGGGATAAATTAAATTTATTTAAAAATATTTAGATTATGGATTTATAACTTTAATCAACTCTCAAGTAATAATAAAAAATTAATCTTTAATTTTTGATTCTTTGAGGATTTTGTGCTTTTCTCGCTTTCCTTTCTAAATAACCAGTTATATTTACATTAAGCCGAGTATTTTTTAAATCAGTTTAAGGCCCAAAATGAATGAAAAAAACATAAAAAATACCTCAAACAAACAAACAGGCACAATTTTTTTTTCAAACATTTTTATTAATGAAACAAGAGAAAAACTGTAGCATGTAAATGATTGAACGTGACGGTTTCCTGGCTGCGTTTTCTCTGTTTTCTCTGAAAGTGTGAGGATGGTCATTAATCTGCCTCCATAAAGTGGCAGCAAGAGTTTGTTTTTGATGAAAACTCTGAAAGAACTGAACATCATCAGATGCCACAATAACCACAACTATCGAGCTCAACAGATGATGGATTTCCATCTTCAGGCAACTTTTCAAACAAAAAACACATATTTCTGAATGTTTTGGTGCTAAAAAACGCAGCTGTTGAGGAAGATGAATTCATGATGTATTTATCACTTTAAAAAACGATGCAGTGGTTCAGATTAAATGTGTCAGCGAACGAAAAAACCCTGTTAGATCACATCCCACGTAAACTGTTGACTTAAAATCTTTAATCATAAAAAAAATCTGTCTTTTATCTGCAGCTGCTGTAAACTGAATATTTTTAGGTTTTGGTCAATTAAATGAGATTCGACCTGCTGCCTCATCCTGGGCTCTGTTACGGACATTTTTTATGACAAATCCACCAAACAGGTGATCATTAAATTGATTAATCTTGAACATAAGAAGCATACTTATGGATTTAAAAAGTAATTGTTCATTTAAGCCCTAAAATGTTGCTGCTAAATGTCCAGAAAGGTCGATGCAAAGAGGAAACGTTTCCTCTGCTGAAACACATTCAGCTCACAGCGTCACATCTCCTGGATTTACAGGCGCTGCAGAGAGAAGTCTCACGAAGAAAAGTGTTTTTTTAGGAACCACATTATTGGCCTAATCACAGCTAAATCTGTCTAAATATTTCAGCGTGTGTCTACACTTGAGTTCACTGAAGAGCGTTACATAATCCCCGATGTGTCAAAAGCAGCGTGAGATGGAGAGAGTGCAGCTCCGACGAGTCGCTCTGCACTTCAATGAAACATGGTGTCATCTGCATTCCTGCTTTAATTTCTGTTGTGCATCAGCCAGCAGGTACAAACACCGCCGCCCGTCGCCGAGGCTGCCCGTGCAAACATGTAAGCCACTTACGATCCTGCACGAGCCGCCGACTGGCACATGTGATGTTAAAGCTAGCAGAGACAGAGCGGGTCTGAGTCGACCAGCGGTTTCTGTTCATAATGTGCAGCTGTTTGGATTTCAAATGTGCTCAAAGATGCAGAGAAATAAAGCAGAACTTCTCTGGTGTTACATTTGTATTCAAATCATCTCGTTCACCAATAAAATGCATCGCAGGTGCACAGACTCTGAAACACGCCTCATGTCGTCCTGCCGTGTTATATCGATGCCGTTTTTGCTGTTTAGCAGTTCGGACCATTTTCAGACAGAATCAATCAATCCAAGGAATGCAATTAAATCCCGATGGAACTGTAATTCGACCCATGTCTGAGAGAGATGGAGCTCTCTTTGTTTACTACTGCTGCAACAGCGCGGCCATTGATTAGAGATGGGAGGGATAACAGAGCGTCCGAGCCGAGTGAAGGAAAGCTGCTTTCATTTCCGCTCAGTCGGTCCAGGGGAATTCATGTCTGTGCAGGCCAAAAGCTGCTCTTTTTTTAAAGCTTACAACCAGAACAAAGCTGTGATTTCTGACAAAAATAGTCCCACAATTAATCAGATTTGTTCTTAACGTTAATGCTCAAATTACACACATTACAGTAGTGTTTAGCTTCAAAGAATCTCGCTCTTAGCTTGTAGTTCTTGACCTTCTTTTCAGACTTTTAAAGTGAAAAAATGAGCAAACACCAACCTCTTAAAAAGGATTTTCTTTTTCAGTGTGCCTCCATGCACTTTTGTACTGTAATATAACAGTTTAAACTAAAAATCAGCCCTGAACAAACAGTACAAAGTGCTGATCTGACCTCTGTTTAGAAACTGTGGTGCTAAAATGTTAAATGTAGCATCTTTAAGAGGCTGATTTACTGAAAAATCTCTACAAAATGAAACCTTAGACAGCTTTGAAGAGCTGTGAATGTTAGAGACAAATGTGTGAAATCCTTGTGTTGACTTCAGCATACCGCCGTGTGTGTGTGTTATGTGTGTGTGTTCCTGCAGTACAAGGCCACGGTGACGCCCTGGGTTGGTCTCAGGAAAATCAACGTGTCGTACTGGTGCTGGGAGGACATGTCGCCCTTCACCAACACCACCCTGCAGTGGCTGCCCGGCGAGCCGAGCGACGCCGGCTTCTGCGGCTACCTGGCCGAGCCGGCGTCCAGCGGGCTGAAAGCACAGACCTGCATCAACCCGGTGAACGGCAGCCTGTGTGAGCGGCCAGGTGAGTCCACCAGGTGTACTGAGTCAAAACTAAAGGAGGGAGATGTTTTACAAACAAGGAAGAGTTCATGTCTGCAGAATTTAGTTTCCAGTTGTGGCAAATGCATGAAAACTCACATGAATTTGTGTTTTATATCTCACATTTTGCAATATTTTCTTTGCACCATAGCTAAAAATTGATTTAAATTGATTTGAAAATAGATTTAAAGGTTAATTTGACAACTTGTATTAAAAATCACACCTTAAAGTTTCAACTAGACGCCATCAGATCCTGAATTTTAACCTTTTTTGCATCATGTTAATGAAAAGCCCCGTAGAGTTGAACAGAAAACCACTGTTATATCTAAACATTTATACTCAAAGAGGCTTGAATGTGACTTGTTGAAAATGCTCCTCAGCCAATCACAGTGCGAAGCAGTGCCGGACGCCGTGTGCCATGAGGTCAACGTGCAGCGAATGCACCAGCAGCAGCTCCGAGTGCATGTGGTGCAGCAACATGAAGCAGTGCGTCGACTCCAACGCCTACGTGGCCTCGTTCCCCTTCGGACAGTGCATGGAGTGGTACACCTTGAACACCTGCCCGCGTAAGACGCCTCAGCATGTCACTGCTCAGTTTTTTACATCCATTTTTACAAGAAGAACATGCAATTTTCTCCAGCAAAACACACCACAAAAAGGAACACACTCTAAATACTGAGTCTGAAATTAATTTCCTGTTATTACATCATTACATGTAATACAAAAAATAATCATTCATACCCTTCAGTGTTTTTCATAGGCAGAAGTGAGCCGGGTGCAGACTTCAATTGAAAAACCCTGAAGCTTTTGTTAGCAAACAGGAATGAAGTCAAAAGAAATCATTTAAAACCTTGTGGCTCGACGCTCGATGGAGGCAGGACATCGTCCTTCTGTCCTTACTGTTTCTGATATTAACCACATCAGTGTTAGCGATAAAGACGCTTGCTGGTCCTTTATAGAGGATTTTATTGTGTGTGAAGTTCAATGCTTAAACTACATGAGATGATTTCCAGGATTTCAGCCAGAAATCAGTTAATCTGCTCAGTTTTTACTCCTCAAGCATTAAAAAAAGCATCACCGAGTGGTTTCGTCCTGCTTTGTGGAAAAGCAAAAAAAAGAAACCAACCGGAGGATCAAATGGTCCATAAAGCAGCTGCAGCCGTGAGACGTTCAGTCCAAATGTGAATCAGCCTTTTCGTGTTGCTCAGAAACAGGAAGCAGCAGTGAAACGAGGCATCGCTTTCTTCTCCGCTAACTAGTAAATCTCTCCGGCTCTTTTTTTCTTTTTCTTGTGATCTCTAATGTCTTTTAATCAGTTGACTTGACTCATTGATCTCATCATACCTCGGCGTAGGAATCCATTTGTAGTATTTGCTTTTGCAGCCTCGGCTTCGGCTCCTCTTGAGTCGAAACCTATTGATTTTTACATAAAATGTTTACTCTTAAATGTGCACAAATCAGTCTGCGCGTTTTAAACAAATTACTGGAAAAAACGCTGTCTGTCTGACACTTGGAAATGTTGGCAGCACGCTGTTTAAACCTCTGATTGAGTTGCGGCTACACGGCTGCGCGTATGAACCGCCACCCTGGCAGACAGGATTAATGAGCTTCAATCTATAAAAGCATAAAACTCAGCGTGAAAATAAAAGCATGAATCTGAAGTCGGCTTACAAAAGGCTCCAATTTGAGTTCAGATCTCCATCAAACTTAAAAAAATTGTTTCCTTAAAGGCGGCGTTTTAAATAACTCTGACTCTCTGAGAAAAAAGAGCATCTTTATGTTGATGTTTGTTTTCCGTTAACCTTCATTTAGCCGAGCACATTAAACCGCGGACCCTCCAGCAGATGAGATGGAGATTAATAATCTGGTGTAGTAATTTAAAAAAAAACTGGTGCTTTGTTTTTGTACAACAGGCAGCGAACAGTTTTCATTAATTTAACCTGGCAGGTCAATTAAATACAAATTATTGCTTACAGCCTTAAGCAGAGACGCCCCCCCGCCTCCCCAAGAGGCTGAGATGTGGGAATTAAAATACAGACAAATATCTGAGGAGAGCAGGTGCAGAGGACGTTAACTGTTGAGCCGTCTTAAGGTGTTTTTGTGTTATATAATTAAAACTTTTGAACAGGCTGAACCCGACTTTCTGACACCAGGTAACAAACTCACTCTCAACCATTTCTCATGGTGCTAATTCAACGTCAACACCTGTCCTGCTGATGAGTTTATCGGCACCTTTAGTTAAACGTGGAAACTCTCTAAGAATAAGCTGAATCTTTGTTTATGCTGCTAAACATAGAAATGAAATGAGTGATTAGATTCTGCAGTTATATCAACAAATAATATATATTTAATTGACAGTTGCTACAGGAAATCATGTGATCAAGATGTAAATAAAAACTTAAACAGTCACATGACAGAAAAACACAAATTTCACAGTGATTACGTGTCTGAAAATCTTCGCTTTCCACTTCACAATCTGTTTTTTTTTCCTCATGGTATTAATTTCACACTTCATCGTAATAAACATCCTGCATTGCTTTGCAGCGGAGAACTGTTCGGGTTACAGGACATGCGGCCTTTGCCTCGACCAGCCGGGCTGCGGTTGGTGCACGGACCCCAGCAACACGGGCAAAGGTCAGTGCATCGAGGGCTCGTACCGCGGACCCTTCCAGACCTCCGTCCCGGCCCCGTCCACCCTCCCCGGCCTGCCCGCCAGCCCCCAGCCGGCCCTCAATGCCAGCATGTGTCCCGGCGAGGCCAAATACAACTGGTCCTTCATCCACTGCCCGGGTAAGGAAGCATCCGCTCTCAATTTATCTGAAAATAACGACTTCTATTAGTATGTAAGTTATTTCTGTCCGTGTATTTGTACTTTAAAGGAAAAGCCACCAGTTTTTAAACATTTCTTCTCTGTTTTCCATCAAAAGCAGAAGCAGTTTGTGCTTCACCTTCATTAGATGAGAAACTCAATATAAACAGATAAAAAAAATAATAATCAAGCCAGCAAAGACAGAGAAGTCATGACTTATAGTCTTTGTTTGGCTTTAGCTTTAAAAACACTTGATCTTGCACTTTCCATAAAAACCTCCGCAGTGTTTCCGTAGACCCCCTCCGCCCTCTGAGTGCCCACCTCTTTGAAACACCTCACATCCAGTTTGCAGATAAAACCTCCCGGCTGTTTTTTATTATTTTATTTTGGATATTTCCCTTCACAGCCAAAGAAAACACTTTCTAAGACTAAAAAGTTCTTCTCCTAATGATCTGATCCTCATGTAAAATCATCTGTGACCCCGGGTTGACCTTTATTCGCTGCCTAACAAACGGAATATCTGAGTGTTCGCCCACGAAGGGACCGTTTTACTTATTCATAACAATCTGAATCTAATGGGTGATGAACTGCAGAGTTATTGCATCTGCTCTCAGTTTAATGGATCTGTGTTTTAATCTTGACAAATGAACCTGACAGACAAAGACATAATTTGTCACATGCGGACGTCACGCGGCGTCAGCGGGCAGCTCAGGACTCACACACTGATCCCAGACTGCAAATCACTCTCTGCACTTGTAAATTAACTAACAAACTCATTCCCGTTCGTGCCCGAGGCTGTTTATTAAAACCTTTTTTTCCTTTCTTTTTCTTTTTTTTCCCTGTGTGTGCTTTGTTTTCTCTTTGGCAGCCTGTCAGTGTAACGGTCACAGCCAGTGTGTCAACGAGAGTGTGTGTGAGAAGTGCGAGGACCTGACAACCGGCCGGCACTGCGAGAGCTGCATCTCCGGATTCTACGGAGATCCGACCAACGGGGGCAGCTGCCAGCGTGAGTATCCGCGGGGGGGGTCGAGCGCCGTCCGGCACTAAATCAACCAGTCAGTCTCTCTGTGCGCACACAGCTTCATTTAACTTGTCAGTGTTTTACAGTTGAGTTTTTATGTCGGCCATTTTCCCAAATCCGGGGTGAACGGTGCAGCGGCCCCGTGAGATATTGAAGATTTACTCCTCACTGCAGCGAAAACTGACAGTCAGTCAGTCAGGCAACAAATCAATCGTCCCGTCCTTTGACAGCTTAATTTAGCTTAGCAATATCTTACAGCCACAGTGTTGGTTTGTGATTAGATTTTCTTTCTTTTTTTTTTTTTTTCAGACAGTAATTTCAGGTGTCCCTCTGGAATATATATACACTTGGTTCTACATCAGTGATGGCCGATCAATAAACCAGCCTCTCTGCATATCTTCATCCTGTCAGTGTTATGCACTCGTTGTTTATGCTTCCTTATTTCCTGCCTCCTGGTTGTACAACAAAGTTCCCATCAGGGAACATTAGCAGGCGCATTTTTCTTCCCAGCTAATCACGACGTTCTTCGGAGGCAGTTTTTTCAGGAGGCGTTATGAACATTTTTTTTTTTTTAAATAGTAAATTATATTCATGTGTTGTATCTTGATTAAGTCTGAAATCATATTGTGGCTTGTTGTTCCACCATCTGTTTTTAAAATCAGCAAATCTAATAGACGTTTAACATCTGTTAACATCCACAAAAACTGTCTCCTGGGATGTGGAAAGTCACCTCTGATGGAGAAGGAGCTGCAGTTTGTGGATTAGATGCGGCATTAAAGTGGGGTTAACCTCTGTGCACAGGGGGATCGACTCTGGAACTAAACTTTTGAAATGTGACAGTTTCTGTTTTTGTTTCCGGAGAAGAGGTTGGTTGTCTTAATGCAGGAGTGTGTTGCAGATAACGTCCTTGTACCTTTGTACCTTTGCAGTGAACAACATTTCCAAATATTTTGCCTTCTTGGAGTGTTGAAAGTTGCGTCTGTATATAGTAGAACTTACTCAATTTAAGTGATGGAAATGTACAGTATTTTAAAGCTGACATGCACATCATATAACAGGCACCGGGAGTTTGTCCACCTTTATTTATTTTCCCCCCAAGTTTAGACCCTTATTTATGTTCGCCTGGGCCCCGGCCATTATTTTAGACCCAACCTTTATTTAAGGAAAATCTGATATAACCACTCAGATGCACAGGGTTTATATTCAAATATATTCTGGAAAATTAAAAAAGTGTATCCCATTTTTATTTAGACTACAAAAGAGTCCATATAGCATCCTCGATATTGTGATTTTTTTTATCTAGAATGATCACAGGCTCCAATGTAAGAAGCCTGTTTCCATGTTTTCTGTCTTTTGTTCAGCCTGCAAGTGCAACGGCCACGCCAGCATGTGCAACCCCAACAACGGCAAGTGTTTCTGCACCACTAAAGGCATCAAAGGAGATCGCTGCCACCTGTGAGTTTCTTTTTTTGTCACATTTCCTTCTCTTTTCTGTCTATTTTTTTATGTGCTCTTCACTTGAGGTGAGAAACGTGCCTTTGGTCACAGATGCCTGGAATTTGACATAAAGCTTTGCATGTTTCTTATCATCAGGGGCCGTTTTCATTAGCAAATTTTTTTGAATCGTTTAAAAAATTCAAGCACCTTTTTAGAAATGTAAATGATAAAGTAGAGCTCCTGCAAGGCCGCATGCTAGTATGTGAGGATTTTATGAAACAACTCAGTGTGGTACATGTATTTTCTCTCTATAGGCACACTGGTAACAGCTGTTCCTTTATGTGAGCAGCATTTAATCAACCCCGGCCTTCACCACCATAAGGCAGCGATACTTAACCTGCTTTGCCCGGGGGATACTTTCACAGAAAGGCTGGAGACCGGGGGCCTGTTTGAACAAAGATATCATATTTATTAGATAAAATGAATAATATTTGTGAAATGGCTCGCCTTTATTGGCTGGTTCCAACGTTGTAATAAGGAATTAGCGGTGGGTTTTCTCAGCAGCAGTTGTTGCAGCTGTCAGGGCATCTGGGAAAATAAGTGTGTGGTGAAATAAGACAAATACAAAGTCGTCATCTGCTGTTTTATTGCTTAGTTTTCAAGAGGGAATGCTGCACTGAAGCTAGCATTTTTGCACTGATATTAGCAATCTTACATGTGGAAATTGAATCCTGTTGAAGGATGGATCTGAGTTTGCAAACTAAGGCGAACTAATTGGTCCATTTTTCTTAGATTTCCTCGTTTTCTTTTCCAACATCTGGACGTTATCTGTCTTCTGAATCTTTGCTAAAAGACATCCAGTGGCAGCAGCCCTGCAGAGGTCTGACGTTTGTCAACTCGTTGCAGAAATCCGCTGTCACTTCCTCTGCAACGCTGCACAGATCGCTGATATGCAAATATGCGACTTCCTCATCAACAGTCGAGGGACATTATTTAACACTTACTAATTGGTGTAAACAAAAAAAACCTCAAAAAATAAAAAAAATTCCCCAGTGCAAATGAACTTATTTTCATTGTAAATTAGAAAATGTTTGGCGGAGCATTCAGCATCAGAGTGTCTGAGCGTCGCTCTTACAGAAACCCATTAAAGAGTTGAGGTGCAGTTTTCAGGCGGGAGGCTTCGTCAGTGTGAAAATGAGGCCGTCAGTCGGCGTCACAAGGCCTTTTTTTTTTAATTTCCTCTGGTTTCTTTTTCGCTGAAGTTGGAGACGTTTGTGTTTTGATGTGTGAGGTTCGTGTGAGAGCTTTGTTTCTAACCGGTGATCAACTCTCTCTAACTCTGCCGTTTTCTTTCCTCTCGTTTCGCCTCATTTCCGCTCACCTGCTGCTCTTTTTTTTCAGGTGTGAGGTGGAGAACCGTTACCAAGGCAACCCCCTCAAAGGAACATGCTACTGTAAGTCAAATCCCAATTATTGATCTCGGTCAAGTGATGAGGGGGGGGAACGGCTGTGAGGCTTCACTGTTTTCCTTTTAATCAGATCACCATGAAGATCGAGACGCTTACAGGTTTTTGAATCAAAGTGGGTCTCAAGTAGTTTGATATTTAAAGAAAAAACAGCCAGAGGACAACAGCTTTTTTCTTTTTTTAAACAAGTCGCAGGTGGAGGGAACAGAGAGCAGATGACAGTGAATCACTGAAGATGTTTTTGGGGCTTTTGAAGGACCGACTTTCGTTTTTTTCCTCTGATAGAGACAGACTGAAGTTTAAAGGAGTTCATAATATAAAACACAGATTGTAGAAAAGTTGGTATACTATGTAAAACATAAGAAACTAGTTAATTTGCTGAGTTTTTTTACATAAATACTATTAATAACAGTACAAAGACGATGGATATCTAATGTTTTATGAATTTCATTGGTTTGATTTGATGACAGCAACTTGTATCGATCAATTTGAGTGAAGTCATAACAAGAAAAACCTGAGAAAATAGTTAAAACTCTGCAAAAACACCTGTTTGGAACATTCAACAGGTGAGCAGGTTTACTGCTAACAGGTGTCTTTATCATGATTGGCTACAAAAGAGACATCCATTAAAGATTCAACCATTCACAAACAAGACTGGGGCTCCACTCTGTGAACTCATGATTGTATAAAGAATTTTAATACGCGGACGCTTTTTTTGAATTCAGGTCCGTCGCAGCCTGTCTGATCAATAAATGTGAAGTTATTAGTTTGTCTGTGCGGGTCAATAAACGTCTACAAGAGAAAGGAACTCTGGTGTTAAAGTTTCCAGAGCATGAAAGGAAAAAAGTTGACAGTAATAACAGTGTCTGGTGATCCAGCTGCAGTTTAATGCTGACCTGCTCTCAGCCGTAAAACACAGCGTCTGTCGTGACCTTCACACACACACACACACACACACACACACACACACACACACACACACACACACACACACACACACACACAC
>JAQMCX010000015.1:1990476-2002550 GCA_029814765.1 Acanthurus leucopareius
CCCCCCCCCCCCCCCCCCCCCCCCCCCCCCCCCCCCCCCCCCCCCCCCCCCCCCCCCCCCCCCCCCCCCCCCACGCAATGAAAATGTATTCTTTAGCTGTTTTTTTTCACCCGAGCTGTCATGTTTTTAATTTAAAACTTGGCTGCTGCTAAAGCAAACGCCCTTTGAAGTAACAGTGACCTGAATGACAAATTTCTTGGCTGCATAAGTCCAAACTGCTGGATGGAGGAAGCTAAAAGAGCTATCATGAAATGCAAGGTTTTTTTTTTTTAAATATTGCTCACTGGGACACATTTGTCATGGAAATATTATTGCACTTGTGGCCTTTTTTTTTTGAAGTCTGACTTTATACATCATGTAGCCTACATTTCCCTCTCAGCCTGCGAGTTATGATTTCCTGAAGGAAAAAAAAACAGAGTTGGTGTGTTTTTTTATGCGAGTCTGTATCTGAATACTTGATCTTGTTTATGAACTCAGTGTTCAGTCGCTGCATACGAAAGTGGAACTTAACCTACATCCGTGTGCTTCTTGGAGAATTAATGGTACTCGAATATCTAAGTAACAAAATTACATAAGAACACTTTAATGTCCTATTCAGCCGAGCCTCCATATTTCAGCGTGGCAGTCACTTCTGTGGAATAAGCCAGTTTTTTGCAGCAAAACAAGAAGGACGTCGTGTTTTGATGCAGTAACTGGCAAAAAATAAAAAGGGAACGAGGTCAAGGCGAGATGATAAAACTGTCAGGTTCCTTAGACGACGTGCCACTAATCCGAACCCTTCAGTGGGATCTCGGCTCTTTGTTGGAGGACCTGGTGTCTATTTTTATTTCTTGATGAAAACATCAAAGCGAGCGAAGGAAAACGGTTTCTGAGCTGCCGTTCTAGAACGCTGACCACACGTTGGCCCGCTGTGGTGTTTACTTCTTTAAAAAAAAACAACAAAACTTGGCTCTTAAAGTCAGCGTGGCACCGATGCCTGATGTCCCAGAAAATTCCGCTTTCCCCCTGAGAGCGCTCCCTCGCCGGATCATCTGCGCTGCTCGACAGCTGATATTAAAATAAGTCATGCGTTCATGTGGGCGCCTCCATCCAACGGGAGTGCTTACATATATTTTTCAGTACGTGACTGGTCCCGGTGGGAAGTGAAGCCCTGATGCTGGCGGCTGGCGTCATGCACCCGAAAGTGTCACAAGTCAAAGATGCCCGAGTGTGTGTGTGTGTGTGTGTGTGTGTGCAGACAGCTACTGACTCAGGTCTATTTTTAATTCAACGCTAACATGTGATATGTACTTTGAGAGGGTTGTGGGCTGATGTTGTCGTCCCTTGTCTCCAGACTAAAGCTTGTTTTCTCAGAGTTGCTACATCAAGAGAAAAGTCCTTCCTTTAAACAAAAAAAGCTCCCATTTCACCTGAAGCTAATATGAGGCTTCAGTTCACTTACTGACTTTCAGTGTAATCCTATTATATAAAAACACACTTTATCAGGACTAACTCACCTTTGTGGTGCAAATTAGCAGCGAGTGAGTGCAAAAAAAACAGCTTAGAGTTTCAATTTCCTTGTTTTAACAACTCATAAAGTGACTTTTACTTGCTACAGCAGGATAAATGTCCCAGTAAGAGATGTTAAAATGCTTTTTAATGCTTCTTAAGAAACTGTTTATCACCTAAATTTTGATTAAGAGCATGTTTCATGCAGTTTGAAAACTCTTTCAAAGTAGCGCATTAATTCTTGTTTGTGATGCTTGAAAAAAACACATCATGTTACTTGGACCAATCATGCTCAACTACTAGAATTCAAGCTGGCATCCACATTTGTTGTGCTGGATTCAAACTCAACAACAGCTTTTACACCTTAAAAATGTTTTAAATCAGAGTTTAGTGTAAAACATTGATGCAACTACCCACTAAAAGCACACAGAAGCACCATTTGAGGTCAAGTCAGGTGATATTTTACATTATTCTCATAGTTAAATTACACAAAATGACCAAAATCAACAATGAATTCACCTTATTTTCCAGGTTTTCTGTCTATCTGAAGTGTATCTGGCATCTTTTGCTGATTCCTCTGTGCCTCTGGGCTCCAACACTGACTAAAATCTATTAAAAACATGTCAATGAGCCTCACAATGGCCCAGGGTGACATGTTCATTCATAACAGTAAACAGTTTTATTTGTAACTCAGTCCCACACACACACACACACACACACACACACACCCTAACCTGATGCGCCAGATGGTTTGTCACAAAGAACCATCTGCGAAGTCGTCCGCAGAAACTGTCTGGAAAAGGGCAGGCACTTAGGAAAAAAAAAAAAGACTTGGCAGGTGATTGGAGGAACCATCTGTCTATCGTTGTCTGTCACGGCTGAACTTGAACCAATCAGATCGACCGGTGATGCAGCGTTGTAGGAGATGGTCCCAGCAGAACCAGCTGGTAAATCAAACTGATGAAGCCAATCAGGAGAGGATGGAGAAGATCTCGAGGAGCCTTCGATGATGTTCTTTGCTCTTCTTTCGGCCGTGAAATACTCTTTAACTTCAGATGTAACTGATGCTCTGACAGCATCCATGCTCGCATCTTCAGGAGCCGCCATGTTTGTTTTTAATAAAACAGTTGCTTCTCTTGTTGGTCGTCACATCTAAACAGAGCCTGAAGCTGCTGGTTGTTCCTCACAGGACGTAAAGAAGAAGCTAAACTTGCAAGATCTCACAAATTTAGCTTCTTCTTCAGGTTTTCATTGACTCATTAAAGCACCCATTTTACTTTCCTTCCTCATTCAAAACTTTATTTTCACAAAAATGGATCACAACTATTCTAACAGCATTAGAGAGCCTATAAAATACATCCAGATGCAGAGGCTTAGATGTATTAAGCCCATTGAATATATTGAATATTGGATTAAAATCTCACAAACCCACTGCTGCTTTGTGGAACAATGAGGCCTCTGAATCAACAGCAACTGGCTGACCGGTTTGTTTATGTGTTAAAGAAGTAAAAGTGATGAAAAAAGAGAAAGTATGTGGAAAAATATCCACATATGTGGCTCATGATTAGATTAGTTTAGCTTTAAGATAACTGTGTCTGCGTTTAATACTTTAATAAGTTCCAATGTCTTTGTTAACTAAATGATCCAAACCTTTAAATAAACACTCGGTAAAAGTAGTGAAGCTGGCGGGTCGAGCAGGTTCTTGTCTTTAGAGAATTGACCTTAAATCAAGAAAAGGACAGAACTTCAGTTCAATTATTTATTCCTGCTCAGACGTTTCAGGCAGACAACCTTCCTCAGCGTGCAAACGGCGGCCAGTCGCAACCTTTTTTCATGCGACTGAGCTGATTAAAGAGCTGCACTTCTCCTGATCTCGCTTTTGAGGGTTTTAGCAACAATCCGTTCACACATAAGACACACGACATTACGGCTGATTTATCATCATGATCATAAAGACACAGAAATGAATAAAAGCTTTACCATCTGCTCTTTAACATGGGCACACACACACTCTCTCTCACACACACACATTTAGAGTTTTTTGGGGCTGTGTGTGTTGGTCCGAGGCTCTGCAGACAACACAGCGGTCACTCATGCATATTTTCGGCAGGTGGAAGTGGTCTGAAACGCAACATAAATAATTCTGTTGTTGTGATCATCGTCTCAGTTTTCAGCCTGCAGGTTCAGAAACTCGTGCAGGCGTTCGGTCTTTCTACGCTCATAAACACACACCGACAGACGTGCATCCACTCAAAACCTGCTTCATTTAAACACAGGAGGCAGCCGGCCACTCGGAGGCGCTGTGAGCCCTCGGAGTCATGTTATTGTCCTGCAAACACACACACATTTGCACACACACACACATGCACATATATACAAACACTCTGGCTGCGTCTTCTTTCTCTAACTGTATCTGTAAAGCTTCAGACTGCAGCCTGTAAGAAAACGCGTGTCAGGGTCGCTCGATACAATCAATTTGTAAATGTCAGTTTAAATTGTTACTCGTTTACTAACGACAGATCATTCATAATTATCTCCCCCGTGGTATTTGTTCTCAGTGGCTTCGTTATCGAGCAGAGAGCTCGTTCTGTCGTCAAGTTCAGAAAGAGATCCATCATCCTGAGACTTAGAGAAGAGGGTGACATTGACCCCTGACTGGTGTGTGTGTGTGTGTGTGTGTGTGTTATGTGTGTGTGTGTGCGTGGGCTCGTCCTCTCCTTTCACACATGTTTGTGTTTGTACACAAACGTCCGCCTGCATCTGCGTCAGCGGTGACAGCGCTGATGATGGGTGATTGACAGCAGGACGGAGTGTTGAGGACAGAAACCTGAGCTGTGATTTCATCCAACTGTCCAGCAAATTCTGTTTACGCCTCTGAAATATACAGATTTATTATATATTTTTTTAAATAATCTAATTTGTGTCGGACAAATTGTTCTTGATAGTGATTCATCATTTGCACCAGAAGCTGAACCAATAAATACATTTGCTGTGTGCATTAAGTTTCATTCTCTGTAACTCAGATAGTTAATTATTGGATGAAAACAAAGTAAATTATTCATTTTATTCTTTTAAAAGTAATCTAAAGTTGCTATGTTTAGGATTTAAGCATCCAGACTTTAGCATCCACAGCAACAATATCACAATTTTTGCTATAAAAGTTGCAGATTAATCATTTTTATAGTAAATTTTCCAAGTTTTGACACTCAAATGCTTCTGCTGACAAATTAAACATGAAATATTTTATAATCACACAATGAGAAGAAGTTTACATTTAGTAGCTTTTAACTGTTTTTAGTCATTTATTAAGCAAAAAAAGCTCAATAGTTGCAGCTTAGAGCTTTTCTGATGTGCTTTTCTTCGTTTTTTAACCTGGAAAACATCTGGAAATTAATTTAAGGATTTGACTTTTAATTAAAAAGGACTCGACACTCAGGGTCAGATACTGTGGTTGTGATTTCACCTGATATTTTCAGAGGTTTCATAGATTAAACCGCCTAATGTTTCTTCACATGGAGGTCTGGATCCCTCCTGGGGGGGGTCACCATATGATTTTTTTTTTTGTAAATCTGTTGGAGGTGGACGAGCGTTTGGATCTCAGTCAGCAGAAATCTTCTCCTTCCTTCACCTTTTCCCTCTTTTTAAAGAAACAAATATAAGTTTGTAGACTCAGCAGCTGTGTCACATGTTCGCACATGATTCCTTTCAAACACACACACCAACACTCTCACACACACACACACACACCTGTCGAGTGTGTGTGAGCGTTTGCCCCTCAGTTTGCTCCTTGTTGTGTTGACTGACAGTCGACTCTCCCCCCTTTTCTCCCCCCCGAGACACCTGAGAAAGAGAGAGAGAGAGGCAGAGAGACACTCGGCTCGCATTCAAACGCTGCCTGTTTGTCCTAAGGGGCCTCCCCGGGCACTCAGCAGGGGCTGCTGCCGGTGCTCCTGCACTTTCTCCTCCTCCTCAAGCTTTCAACTCCTACGTCTCTTCCTCCCTGTGAGCCTCTGCCTCCTCTTACTCTCTCCATCTTTATCTCAACCTTTGTTGCTGCTGCATCTGTTACTTTACCTCCCTGCATTTATTATTCCTTCCCCTCGTCCTTGCCCACTTTTCCTCCCCCTATCTCACTTACTCCTTCCACGTTTCTTCACTTTTCTCCCTCTCTCCATCCCTTCCTCTCCACCTCTCGCCCTCTTGCATTCTTTAACACCCTCTCTTTGTATCTGACCTCATTGTCGGGTCATCAGCGAGGAGCCGGAGAGAGATACAAGAAGAAGATGGAGCAGATAGATGGAGAGAGAGAAAGTGCCTCACGGCTAAACCTTCTCCCCTCCTGATTGGTCCACGAGGAGCTGAGAGCCGCTCTGCGTTTTCGATTAATAATGAATGAATCAGATCAGTCGGTTCGACTCCTCTCTTTGCTCCTCCTCCTCCTCCTCCTCCTCACCTGTAATGAGCAGGGAGGAGAGCAGCGGGGGAACGTGAACTGGGCCGTAACGCACTCCGGGGGGGTTGGTGGCGAGGCGTGGGGGGGGTCCCAAGAGGGAAGAAGTCTTTTCTTCCCATCCCATCAGCCCCTGTGTCCACTCCCCCCCCCACCACGCCTCATTTGTGTCTTTCGCTGTTGGAAAAGTGTTTCAGCAGGAATCACACAAGCAAAAGCAAACGCTTGCAAAAAAAACAGATAAAGGGAGGAACGTTGTCTTTGGACTCCTCACGCTTCGGGCCGCATCGCAAAACTGTCTGAATATTCTATTACAGAGCCTTCAGAAAAGTTCACTGTTTTTTTTTTTGTCTGATCTTTTTACCTGTTAAGAAATGTGCTGATTTTTTTGCTTGCTTAGGGTTTTTTTTTTCTTTTTTAGAGGAATCTCCTCCTTTATTCAAAAATCAGTTTGTAAATAATCGTATTTTTTCAGCTGTGTTTGCTGCAGCTTTAGTTTTTTTTTTTCCATCACTGCATCTTTGCCTGGATTTCATCTCAGCAGAGCAGGAAACTCTCTGTGATCGCACATTTAGCAAAATATTCATCCTTGAGTGGTCTCCTACAGATAAATACAGGTACACATGCTGCACCTCCAGTTGCCGGATACACAGCAGAAATTATGTGCATTTTGGCAAAATGGCTGCTGTTATTTAGCTGAACTTTTAATTTGAAAGAAAAACCAAAAGAGCTACAGTTTTAATTAGCTGTGTCTGGTCATTTCAATAAGTTTTAAGAGGTGAATCGATAAACTTTCGGTTGCAGATTTAATTATCTGTAAATAATTAACATCTATGAATTGGCACTGTGCAGGAAAACACTTTTTTTTTTAACAAGTCGATCCAAAGAAACGTGTGCACACTGCAGCAGCATGCTTCCTTTATGGTTGCAAACCTGCCATATTGCCTGTGTGAGCATGCCAAATTCGATTTTCCTTTTTTTCCTTTACCCCCCTTTACTAAACATAGAAGAGAATGTATTCACTTCTCTCTGCTCCCATTGAGCAAAAAGGGAGCAAACAAGCAACACAAAGCTGAGGAGATTATACAGAAAATTTGTATTCTGCGACACGCTAAGCTCTGCATCTATTTCAGGTGGGTTAGACTTCTTGGAAGTGTCCCACCACCCAGAGTGCTGCAGGGTTTTTAGTGTGTCAACAAGTGCAGGGTGGAAGAGGACGTGCGAGCAACTGCTGGTTGGTTGTGCCGCTCAGTAGACAAACACATACAAACCACTGCGAAAAAAAAAATGAAATGGCGTTTGGCTTGTGCGCAGGTTTAATTTCCCACCGCAGAGCTGAAGCCAGCAGCAGCAGGCAGGCAGGCAGGCAGGCAGGCAGGCAGGCAGGAAAGCAGGCAGGAAGGCAGGCTGCTGGATTAGTATTCAGCTGGCTGTAGACAACAGAGCCGGCCTGTTGGTGTTTGCCCTGTGGCTGTTGTCTTGCTGTCAGGTTAGCCAATGACACGTCAGAGCTCACCTCTCCGACCTCGGCAGCTCGTGGCTATAATACACTCGCTCTCCCGGCTCTCTCTCTCTCTTTTTTCCACACCGCAGTCAGCTGCTGTAACCCGACAGCTTCCATCATGTTTTTTTTTAACCTGTTTTAGTGGAGAAACGGTGGCTCGTCGGTGCACATTTGAACCAATTTTTCTCCAGCCTTCAGATATAAAGTCTGGATTTTTTATAACCTAGAAAATCACAAACTCACCAACTATACAAACATACAGGCATTTTATCCGTCGTGTCAAACCTCATATTGAAGGAAACATGAATTTAGTTTATTTAAATGTGCAGATGGAAATGAAGAACTGTAATACAGGAGCATAGGGTTTTTATCTGTTGCAAGAAACTATGTAAGTGCAACATATTTCTTGATTATATTATATATTCATATATCATTCAAGTGTTTTTGCTCAAGATTTCTTAACAGTGTTTCCTTTAATGAATGAATTTAATTAATGTTAAATGTTAATTAATGTTGTCCCATAATTAAACGTTGCTCAGTTCGCTTGTAATCCACTGATTCATGAGCCACTTTCTGTATTTCATCTCCTCAGACTTTGCATGTATTTCAGACTCAGCTGATGGAAAAAACACATGCTTATTTGAGTATTTCTGTTTTAAATGTGCTTTTTGGATTTTACTAATTGGCTGCCAGAAAAAATAATTTTTAATATTAGTTTGGCTTGATTTAAAAAAAAAAAAATCAGGAAAGAAAGAAATAGGCCTCTGATTTAAAAGGGAATGTTCAGTTTTTGCTCATAAGGAGTCACCATAAAGGCATTAAATGAATAAATGAATAATATCGATGAGAAAATCCACACATTGCTTGTGTTTCGTCGTCCTCCAGTCGAGTCACAGCATGATGATGTGGCTGATGTGACGTCTGACGCAGACTGCAGGGTCGGTAACAGCTGGTGGCAGCAGTGTGGCAATAAAAAAAAGAGCAGAAGAAGAGAACGAGGCAAAATTAACACACAGCTCTCAAAGTATTCGGTAAAAAAGCTTTGTGAGAGATGGGAAAAGAGAAAAAAGGATGAGATGAGAAACCTCAAACGCAAACAAAACTGACTGTTTACAACAAAAACTCCACAGGATTCTTCAATTCACTGAAAAACACGGTTCAATTCTTAATGCAACAAGTAGAATGAGACTGTTTTTATGCATTTTGGGTTAAAATACTTAGAAGAAATCAATCCAGATGAAGACAGTGCGGCTGCCAAAAGCACAGTAGTCACGTGTTACTTCGTCCCGTCAGTTTTTGCCACTTAGACATTTGTTTCCATCAGTTTTAACATCAGTGTATCAGATCAAAGTCTATATGGCACATTATCTTTAAGCTTTGTGACTCGACTGCATCAACTTAAATTGTCAGTGGCAATACAGAGTAAATATAATCCTCTGAAGTAACTGCAAGCAGAGCCAAAACTTAAAACTTCTTCACTGTGACAAAGATATTTTTGTTATTTTAAAGCTCTTCAGTTACACACCAAAACAAATCACAGTTCTAGTTTAGAAAAGATCATATTTAACTGAGAATTTTTCCTCTTTTCTCACTCTGAAGCTGTAAAGCTTCACTGTCATTACAGAAGTATAATGTTGAACTGCTGTTTTTTGAGGTCGCAGGTCATTTAAATGAAGGTAATCTAAAAAATCATTAGCATTTCCCCACTTTCTGATTGATTAGCAAATAAAAACACAGTGAATAGTGATAATTTTGAGAGGCGTCAGGTTTATTTTAAGGTAAAACAGCATTTTGATGACCCTTTAGATAATTGTGTTGATATTTCAGGATTAGTTTATGCCTTTTTTTTATCGTATAACACTATCAAACAGTTCTGCAGCTTAGATGTGGTGAGACGCTCATGTTAGTTGTTGTCTAATGGGTGATGAAGCTGCTTCTGTGCAGATATCTCTCACAATATCTCTGCTGGACCTCTAAGTTGCAGCGTATTGATCCGTATTTATCTTCACACTCCAGTTTCTTAACCAGCTCAGAAGGATTCAGTTCATGACACAAACTCTTTGCTCTTTGATGTGTTCAGATCTCATTTTATTTGTGGCGACTGCTCGAGCCTGCTGTCAGAGACTCGAACAGACGCTCCGTCTGTTTAAATCAACTTAACTCTTTCAGTTTTTTTTTTTTTACTCTGACATCACCTTTAAAATGTCTGCAGCCGTTGTGGTTATTGTGACGATCGTGCGTTCAGACCTGCAGGTGATTTAGGATCGTTTGCAGGTGTTTCCGGTGCAGCAGCATCTGGATGCTCGTTTCTTTCTCCCAGTGTGAGAGTTGGAGCTCCAGGTGTGATGGAGTGGTCGGGGGTTGGTGGGTGGGAGGAGGTGAAAGCTGAAGCCTGACTAACTTCGCCTGCATCCCTCGTGGAAACAAAGCGTTCAGTCTGTCTGTTTCCATCTGTGTCTTCTCTTTGTGTTTCAGTCCGTCTCTCTGTTGTTTCTCTCTATATGTTTATCTTTCAGTCTTTATCCTTTGGTCTTCATCTTTTGAGCTAAAATCTGATATCTGATTTTCGCTTTCAGGGTTAATTTGCTGACTAAGTGGCACTCGGTTAGTTTTCTTTACTCAAATCTTTCGCTGTCTGTAAACTATTTGTTTTCTTCTTTGTCTCTTGACTCTTTTTCTGACTCCAGCTCGCACTTTCTAATCTCCCATCTGCTTTTATCTCTCTCCGTCTTTCACCATCACTGTCCATTTCCCTCCATCACCCCGTCTTTCCTTCCCCTTCCCCTTCCCCTTCCTCCCATCCTTTGTCTCCCTCCCTCCCTTCCTGCTGAGCAGCGAGGCCTTTGATGCGTGGCTGATATCTATTCACGCAGGTCGTTCATCAACACCGTGTCGCTCTTAAAGCAGCAAGCAGGAAGCCGGATCAATAAGATGGCTGAACGGATAGATCGCTTAAGAGTCCTTCAGCCCGGAGAGATAAGGGGAATTTTTTTTGAATGGGGTGGCAGTTTAAAGAGTCGCGCAGGGAGGGCAGGACTTTGTGGGAGCCATGAATAAAGATCTGAAGGCATCACAGGCGCTGTTAGAGTGGAGAAAAAGAGCATTTTTAGTAAAAAAGGTGGTGAAATTTTGGAGAAAAATCGGCGAGGGGTCTCACCAGAAGGACTTATATGTCTGGAGAAGTTCTGCTTTAACTTCAACTTTCTGATCAAAATTCTAAACCCTGAATGAGAAATTCTTGTACGATGATCCTGTAACCTTAAAACCAAAAAGAAAAATCATCTGTTTTCACTCTAATAAAGCAAAGAATGTATATTTATACTGTAAATTTCAGGGCCACTAGATTTAATTGAATAAAAACATAAATCAAAGAGTAAATAGATCAAACGAGGTGAACATCCATTCATTACTGATGCAGCCTGCTGTGATGTAAAACACGACTTTATTGTCCCTCTTTTATTAAAAAAATGACTTGACAGCAAAGTTTTTCTGATGATAAAACACCTTGTACCTACATGACAATACTACAAAAAAATGTCCTGTTCCTTTTTTTTACTTTGAACTCATCAGAACTGCTCAGTATGACATATTGAATTTGTAAATGTTTTTTTAATCTTAAAAAACGCATTTAAAAAACCAGACTGTGTACATAAACATGTATTAATAATGAATTAAATGGAATCCCGGTGAACTGAGGGCTCCTTTATGAACACGTCAAAGCTCTAAACGCTCAATTGTAAATATTAAACACCTCGATATAATAATCTGGATTTGCAAAAAATGTCTTTCCAATGCAAAGAAACGACTGAATGCACTTTAAAAATCCAGGTCGGCTACAAAAGGCTCTGTGATTCCTTGAAGCTCGAGTCAAAATGAAACCTGGTTTCTGCAATCAGGGTAAGAAATTACAGATAAAGGGATTCTGATGCTCTTCTTGTTAAGTTTGTTTTGTAGAAATCAGTCTGTGAAATCTTAGTTAATCATATTAGCTTCATCTTTATCTCAGTTTTAAATTAGTATTTTTATTTTTTCTCACGATGTGATGATCACATTCAGCTGCAGCTCTGGAGAAAAAGCCTGTTGTCCACATAACAGAATGTTGCTCATTCGATTCCCACATAGTCCACGCTGCATGAAGTGTCCTTGGGCAAGATAGCGAACAACAAAGTGTGTGTGTGTGTTAATGAGTGAATAGTTATTTGTGTTGTAAAGTGCTTTGTGTGGTCAGTGACACTAAAAAACATATAAAATCAGTTCATTTCCTCTCATCAGTTTTCCAGTTTTTTAGTAAGACCCCGAGTTTTCAGGCACAAAACTGTAAATGTGCAAATTTCTATTCTTACGTTGGACTTTTGTGTAGATGTTTGGGTCGCTGGTGTTTTGTCAGTTTGCTGATTCTTCGTTTATCACCGACACTGACCAACACGCTGTCAGCTGAAACCAGAGAGCCACAGGAGCGCTGACAGGAAGTCAGCCAGAGGCTCGACAGGCAGACAATGAAGTTCAGATCGGAGCAGATATTGTCTCTAATGTACTCGCTCAGACACACACTCTATCTTTCACACACACACACACACACACACACACACACACACACACACACACACACACACACACACACACACACACACA
>JAQMCX010000015.1:2012804-2045308 GCA_029814765.1 Acanthurus leucopareius
CTTATTTTGCTTTCAAATTCTTTTTTATTTTCTCTGGATAAAATTTTTTTATTAATCTAAAAAATTTAAATTTTATTTTTTCCTTTTTTTTTTTTTTTTTTTTTTTTTTATGAAAGCAGAGACGAAGCTTGAAATCATCTGTGTGGCACTTTTTATTTTTGAACAGTCATGATTTTCCTAAAATTAAACAGTTCATGGGCATCACTGCATTTTTTCCACCATTTTAATTTGCTAGAATAAAAGAGTATTAACGAAAATGCACCTTAGAATTACATCACCATCCTTTGACATGGTTATTGGTAGTTCAAAAATAATGCGTCGTTTTAATTTTGAATTCAAAAATTGTGGGGAAAAAAAATGGCAGCAGCAAAGCTGAGGCAGATTCAGCTTTTGGAGCTTTTGGTTCATGCTGCAGTGGCCAATCAGAGCGAGCAGAGCTGCACAATCCTGCAAAAAAGGAATCAACAAGACTTAATTTGCATTCACACACCCACGCACAAACCCGCGGTCATGGTTAAAACGCCTGATTCGGTCTGAATGAGCCCTTAAAGGTTATGAAACAACTGAAAATGCACTTGTGCTCTCGACCAAACTCGAGCTGGTTGTTTTGTTTGCACCTTTGAAGTTCTTTCACAGTTCAGACCACCACCCCCTCACACCCTTTCACCCCTCCACCCAACCTGCTCATAAATTTGCAAAGTAACTTCATGACGTTTTCTGCCACGGTTCATCTTTACTCTCAGACTTTCAGGGTTTCAGGTGTAAATTTCGAGCACTGAGCGGAAATAAGTTTGGGATTGTGTTTGAGGTTCTTCTCACTGTGGTATGAAGCACCTGCTGATGCCGGTGAAGGTTTTTCCAAACAACCCGGAGCCCACCTGTTGAGGTTTGCGTGTTTGTTTGCATGTTTTTCAAAGTGTTCAGAGGCATGTTTCTCTTCACGTGTGTGTGTGTGTGTGTGTTTTCCTGTGCATCTGTTTGCATAGGTGTACTCAGATGTGTGTGTGTGTGTGTGTGTGTGTGTGTTTCTGAGTCATAATCAAAGCCTTCCTTTGAGACCTGACAGCTCCTTTGAAGGTGCTGAAGCTGCCAGATGGCAATAGACAGATCCAGTCTCTGCAGACATTTTGTGCCATAGGTGGCACCGGCCTTTTAGTCCGAATGAGTCCCACTGCGGCTCGAGCGAGTCGCTGTCGGCGCTGGTTGATTTTTTTTCTGCAGGGAACATTTAAGTAAAAAAGATCTTACATGGCCGCTGCTGTGAGCGGAGATAATTATGGCTGTTTTATACGTTCTTTTAGTTTGACTTCTGAACCTCAAATGTAGTTAATCTTTAATGAGAGGCTCATTCATAGGAGGAGTGCTTCTTTCTTCTATCAACAGCCAACAATTACAGGCTGGTTTTTTAAGTCGCAGCTTATGGGAGCCTTCAGCAGACACACATGATAAAGGATTTTTTTTTTTTTTTGAATAGAGATGAGCCAGCCAGCTAATTAGAGCAGAGATGCAGCAGAAGAATCCAGTGGCAGCGTAATGTATCATGATGCAAAATACTGTAATAATGGCGCCGCTTTAACATTCACTTTCTTTGCCTGAGGACAGAAGTCTTGTTTCACTCGATTGTAACACAAATGAGATTTCGGGCCAGAATGTGACTTTTGTAAGCTTGAATTTTAACATTTCTGGACACGTAAGAGTTGAGTCATGTGTATTGATTCATTCAAAGGCGGGGGGGCAGTGCGATTTTTACAGCCTCTTCATGACTTTGTGCTGCACAATACAGTAAGTCTTTGATGTTCATTGTCAGTTTCCACGGCGCTCCTTTTATTTCTTTTGCTCTGTCGTCGTCTCATGCTGTCATATCCCCATGATGCCCCCCCCCAACACACACACACACACACACACACACAAAAGTTTCCTCATGATGACAGCATGTGTATTTAGCCGACATCCATCGTTGCTCTAACGCGGATATAAATCACCCGTAACTTGACTTATATTAGACACATATTGCCCCCTGAGGTATTGACAGAAATGCAGAATGTGATAATGTCCCTGATCGTTGCAGCGGCGTCCCACATGATTAACTGTGTTGTAGATTCTTTACACTACGCCAGAGGCAGACCGCCGGGAGAAAAGGGAGGGAGAGGAATAAATGTCTCCAGATACCCTCACGTATTTACTACCCTATTAAGCTGCCCTCCTTGCCCCCCTTTCTTCTCTCAACGACACCTCACCAACAGCTTCCCTTGGCTATAAATATCACCATCAACCAAGGTGTCAAAACTCAGGTCTCTGTTGAAAAATACCTGCTATTATGTCGTAAAATGAGTTGAAAGTTGCTCTGTGGCTTGTGATGTGTAAATTTTTTCTTTTTTTTTTTTCTTTTTTAATCAAATGATACACAGATCAGTTTGTGGGATGTTAATGAAGTGATGTGCAAAGGTAGTGAAGCACACACACACCTGTTCCCCTGCTGGGATCGAACTGCCACCGATTCGCTTCGCCCTTTGATGATTCTGTGGGGGAAAAAATATACAGTCCACACATAAAAGTTTCCAAAGAATGGGAGCAGATCAGAGGGAAAGATCTGAGGTCTTAACAAGGTGGGATGCTGCGAATCCGCTCAGCTCTCTGAAGCGAGACTTTAAGTTCATTAACCTGCCAGTTCACCTGGTTTCTGTTAGTTTTTTTTTTTCAAGCAGATGACATTTTTTTTGCATTCAAGCAGAGTTAAATTTGGGCCTTGAGCTTCAGGTAATTATGCTCTTATACATTTATGCATGTGAGCGTTTCATTACATCAAATATTTCTGAATAATACCCAGTTAGCTGAACTGAAATAAAGCTCTTTTATGTTGATGTAAATCAGGTTTTATTGTCACTTACAATCATACACACAGCGAAAAGGCACTAGAGTGGAATTCAATCTTTACATTTAATCCATCCTGAGGAGCAGTGGGCGTCCTCAGCGGCACCCGGGGGACCGACTCCAGCTCCGAGCCTGTGCCTCGGATGAAGGGTGCTGATAGGAGCATTAAACTAATATAGATGTATTTGCTGGTGAAGCCTTCAGGTGAATATCCACACAAACACAAGGAGAACATGCTCCACTCAAAAAGGTCCTGCTCCAGCTGAGATCTTAACCCTGGACCTCAGAGCTGAGAGGCAGCAGTGATGCTAATTGCCTCCTTTAAGTATTACAAATCCTGAGGCTTATTTATAGTATATTTTTCCAATACACCTGTGCATTAATGCATAAAAATGTGTGTAAGAATATGTGAAACAAGAAAAAACAAATCAAAAATTTAGTGTAAACCTTGAGCAAAAAGGCAACTTGGATTTTTTTTAATATTTACTTCTCTAATTGTAGTTTTTCAAAGTCACATTTTGTTCTCCTTGTAAAGCTGATGTATCACTGGTTGATAAGCAGACAAATAAAGTTGTTCACTCGTTACAAAATTAAAAGCATAGCTCCTCCAGGACCTTTTGCCATGTAATTCAGAGGGCGAGGATGAGTCAGAAATGGCCATAAAGTTGTTAAACGGTTCCACCGCTGCGTCCTTGTGTCCGAGCCCTCTGCCGCCACAAACTGCTGACCCTCGCTTTTTTGGATGGGCGGCCGTGTCACCGAGCCTCCTCCTCTCCTCGCCATCCTCTCCTCGCCTGTCCTCCCTCATCCATTCCCACCTCCGTTAATGAGAAAGCACTCTGCGACCTCTAACCTGTGCCATCTCTGTCCCTGTCCGCCGCTTTCAGCGATCCATACTGCAGCTCGATAGCACATGTACAGAAACATGTGGTCACTCCTGCTGCTTCCTTTTCACACACGTGCTAAAACGCTCACATAACCTTTAATATATTCAACCTAAAAACCTACAGTGAGACGCATATGATGGCAAGGTAATGACGCTGTAAAAGGTTTTGGATGGTTTCTAGCTAAATTATCTGCTATCAGAACCCTTGATACATGTCTAAAGGCCTTTGCACACCAGGTGTGTTTCTTTCGTTCAATTAATTCGTACGGAATTTTTTTTTTTTTTTTGCAAACTGCTGATTGGACGTGAGATTTTTTCACACAGGATGCAAATATCAGGCTGCATAAAAAGCGACCCTTTAGATTTTCAGAATGAAGTTGATTTTTCCGAACTTTCGCACTGCTAGCATCTGTAACAGTGCCTTTAATTGTTCCACTGACATCGTAAAATTTGTCCGGAACTGTTCGTGGTACAGTTAAACTCTTCTATGAGGAGGTGACCCCCCCCCAAGTACTTACTTTGTAATAAGGGGTGTACCCAATACCTCTTTTTTTTTCCTTATGAATTATGATAAGAACAAGATCTTCATCACTGGATGATGAGTCAATTTTTTCCTCTTCCAACTGAGCTGTCAAAACATTGTCAAAAATTTGTTTTCCCTTGTTTATGTTGCAAACTCATGTCGGAGCTGGTGTGAAGAGTTTTGATCCGAACATTTCGCACTTTCGTGTTGTTGATACGTTACACATCTGGTGTGTAAAGACCTTAAGAGATCAAGAAGGGAGAGAAAATTTACAAAATTACAAATTCTTGGTGTTTTACTGACATAAAACTGGGAGTTGGAACTTAATCAGAACACAGGGATGATTTATGAATAAGTGATAGATATTCAGATACGAAATGTTCGGATCAAAACTCTTCACACCAGCTCCGACACAAATTTGCAACAGAAACAGGAGAAATGAGCGGGCGTGGAGGAGAGGCATGTTTTAAATGACATCTTCATAATCAGCTATAATGTCATTCTCAAAACAACTTATTCTCATAAACACGAACACACAAGCACACACACACACACACACACACAGGCCCGACACACACATATTAAGCATGCAACGAGGTCTGGAGCAGATGGTTCACCGTGAAGGCGCAGTAAAGTGGGAGAGATTGGCACTAGTGTTTCCCTGAATTAGCTGAGTCCTGGAATACAATGAAGATATCACCGAGCACGTAGAGCTCCGCATCAAATTAGTTTCCAGTATTATCCATAATGATAAGGAGGATCCTCTCGCCGGCGTTCCTGCTCCCGCCCTGTGCACTCTGGTCCCAGAAGCAGATGGCTGGATGTGAATGCAGTTCACACACGAGTAGAAAAGAAAGGAAAAAAACAATCTTTTCACCTTTACTTTGCAGCTGTTTCCCCCACTTTGCGAAACACTTCTCGATGGTGCTCCGTAATCCGTTGGAATTTAAGGATCTTGAGAAGATACTGTGGCTTTGTGCCTTTAGTTCTGCTTACCGGGAGTGTTACACAACACAGTCCAGAGGCTGGATGTCAAGGTGTTTCCCCTGATGGTGTTTTAACACACAGAGCCAAGACTTGATTTGCCAAATGGACACAAAGACGACCAAAAATAACAAAATTGAACCGAGCAGAGTAAGAAAACACGTTCAGTACAACCTAATTTACGAGTAGGAGAAACAGAAAAATTTCTGACATCAACAATATCTCTCAGATGCTGAAAAAAGCTGAAAAAAGCCACCATCACTTGTAGTCAAGCTTAAATAAAATCCAATATCGGCTCCACTACAGTCAAAATAACTATCACTTCACCGTAATGGGCCTCACAGCAAGAATCAGTGGAGTTTGTTTTTTTATGCAACGTAATAAAACTGCTCAATACACTGTCAACTGCACAACATATAACAACAATTTGTCTGTATATCACCTCTTAAGTAAAGAAGCAGTCACAATGTTTTACAGAACAGGAATAAAAAACAGTGTAAAGCCAAAAACGTAACTGAAAATGAACAATAACAATATATACAGTTTGATAACCATACAAATAAAACCAAAAGGAAAAAAATATGAATACCAAAGACAGCAAAATAGGTTACCTCAAATTTTAAAGAAAGGTCTCTAATTTCTCCTGTAAGTCACTGACATATTTTGCAGTTTAAGAGTCAAAAAGGGGATTTCTCAAAATTTACAGCCGCAAGAGGACAAAGGAAATAGTCGGAGCTTTTAAAGCAGAACTAGACAGATATATGACGTATCACACAATCAGTTTAAAAACACAATACTGCTTCAGTAGGTGGGCAGAGAAGAGCTGAATGTGACGAGACCCCAGAGATTAAAACAGATAGAGAGCTGGAAGAGATGAGTCAGATCTAATTTAACCTGCCTTCTTTTTCGATTGTTCGTTTGTTGTGCAGTGATTTAGCTGATGGAAGATGAAAAATGTGAGTCTACATGAGCTGCTTCGGTCAGATCAGACGTTTATGTGAAGTGAAGTGAGGATGTTTTCATTGCTGGATGAATTAATTTCTAGGAATCTGCTTGGCTTTTTTTTTAGTGATGTGGTCCAAGTCAGTACTCTATATTTCTGCCAAAAAAAGATGCATTCACATGAGATTATATATGGAAGTTTTCGTTACGTTTGCATTACATAGGAGCTTGTAACTACCTGGATTACTCTCCCAGTGTAACCCTTCTTGTTCGTTGTTATTGGACGTGGCAGCATGTATAGGAATGGTCGCTGAACTGTGCAGAAATGTACATGTAAAAATGTTTGTGCACGGGGAGAAGAGCCAGTACTGCTTGATAGCTTTTGTAGTACAAGAGGCTGAGCTGAAATCAATAAACACAATGTACGTAGGTGTCAGGCTTCTCCAGGCGTTGGACTACATACTGAAGCCTGAAGGCATCTTTTAGCTAAAAAAAGGACCTACAGAATAAAGCCTAATCAGATTCTTCATGTCTGATTTAACTTGTTATATAACCTGCACCAAACTACAAATACACGACTTTCCTAATTGTCTGGTGTCTAAACAGGTTTAGCACTGCGGGGAGCTGTTTAGGACTAATGTGTGAATGCTCCCAAGGTGCAACAACAAAGTGTTTTCCTGTTGTTCACAATCTGGAGACATGATTAGACTTCAGCACACCTCCACGCAGAGCGGAGTTTAATTCTGCTAAACCTTATCTTTAGCCTCATTTGCTCGGGTTTAACACAGCCTGGGGGACAACCAGTAATTTTTAATAATCTGCTCAGGTTTTCTTTTTAATCATCAGCCCAGACGCTAAGTAAAAAATAGAACAGTGTACTAAAAAAAAGGGACCAGAGTGTTAAAATCCAACAAAGTTGTACACATTTACTGAGAAATCTTAGTGTTCTGTTGACATTGCTGAGGGGATTTCTATTTAAAGCCGACAGAAACAGATTGCTGAGGTGAGTTTGAGGAATTCACTGCGTTGTGGTTGGTTACAGTGTTTTTTTAAAAAAAAAGCTTTCTGCTGAGCCCGTCAATCACATCCATCAGTCATACGGATCTGCTTCACCCCTTTTCATCTCACAGGCCGAGTCGATAATATGGTTCAAGGCATTTTTGTATTTAATTTGTGTCAAAATCTGCCTGCTCTGTAATTTTTTAAGGTAGAAACTCCACTGCAGCTGCTTACAGTGTTTTGATGTGAGTAAAAGTCCTCAGTGATATTAATCCTGTGCAGATTTCAGCCGCTGTTGGTGTTAAGTTTGGATTAAAAGATGAAGCTTTGGACTTTTTTGTTTAAATTGAGTTATGACAATTAGAAGAAAGGAGGAAAGATGTAAACAAAGTCTGAGAAAAGTTGCTTCTGAGGAGAACTTAAACAGGAAACCCAAGTTAACCAGTAACTTAAAATCATCAATGCAATTCTTTGCATTGAAGCTTCATTTAAACCACATATTTATATACAGTCCACTGTGTTTCAAAGGGATGATTATTACTGTCGTTCAATGTGCTTAAACTCGGAAAAGTTGACCGCAAACACCGACGAATTGTTTGGTTCTGGAGCAGATGACAATTTAATTAAACAATGGTAAACTTCTAGCCCTTTAAGCTAACTTTAGCTAGCATCCCACTGTTGAAAGTGATTAAAACTGACTCCTCAAGTTCTGGCAGAAGAATAGACAACCTGTTGATGGCATCTCCCAAACCCTTTTTTATGTAGACTCAATTAGCTTTCTGCTCTTCTTTCTTCTAACCAAATCATTACTAGAGCAATTTATTACATCACATTAGTCTCTGTTTTGTTTGCATCTGTTTCCCCATATGATCACCTGAGAGCTCTTGAGCTACTATATTACTCTCTGTGGCACTTCAAACTCATGCATTTCCTGTTGTGTGCCATTAATTTCAAGATCCTGTTTGAGATTAGAGAGAAGAACATCTGTGAAGTTTCTCCATATGATGCAGCTAAACTTCAAAATAAATTAGGATTTTAAAACTCCTACAGTCGGAGCCGTCTTCTCTCACAGTGCATTCACATGTGAAACGTTCAAGTCAGGCTTTAAAAAACATTCTGCTCATTTAGGGTCACTTGCACAAACTGAATAAGCTTCTCCACTTTAAAAAAAGGGGCTAAATATCTCTTTGCAGATCCAGTAAACATGGTGCTCTTGAACCCTAAAAAAAGAAATTCTGTGAGGTTGTTTAAAGATAGAAGTGGATCAGTGTTGCCATTCTGTACCCTTGAAAATGGATTCAGCCATGCTCATGCTCAGTGAGAATAATTGCACCCCCGAAGGCAGACTGTTGAGCCAGTGGACGTCGTTATGGCTCAGCGGTGCAGTTCACAGCACCGGGACTGTGCAGCAACACTGCAACATTGCTTTATGAAATATTAAGAACTGGTCGGAGACGTACCCAGCATTTTATTAAGTACTTTGTAACTGTCACTTATGGGTTAAAAATGTCTGTGTTCTTGCTCTGCAGAGTGAAAACATTGCAGAAATAGTCTCCAGTGTTATCTGTCTGAAATACAGCGATTGACAGAGCGACAGAATGCCTCGTGGCTCTCCTGAGAGAAGGTGGTAACCCCGAATGTTAAGAGGCTTGATCTCTCCTCACAGGCTTAGAAAAATAAAAAAGAAAGAAATCAAAGGCTGACTTTCTACCTCCCCTCTTCTTTTTTTTGGAAAAAAAACGAAAAACAACAATCTCACCATCCCAGTCGAGGTAAAAAAAAAAAAAAAAGCCAAAACGTCGCCTTTTTCTTTTTTTAAAAAAAGTTAAAAAAGTTCATATGTGCTGCGACTTCTGACAGGATCTTTTCAGACCGGTTTTGTTGTTTGTCTCAGCTGTCAGGGATGTCAGGACATTTCCTCTACCACCAGCCCCGCTGTGGCTGCATCTGTACCAGGGGAGATGTGAGAGGGGGAGCCCTTACCTTATCTCACCCCACACAGAATGCTATTAAGTGGGAGCGAACCGGTTATTTTCCCCCCTTGCTCCTGCCGTCTCCCTCCCTGCAGGAGGTGGAGATAGATTGGTCAAGGTGACCCCTAGCTGGCAGTGTCTGCTCGGCCCACCCGCCCTCATGCCATCTTTTCTCACACTCATTCTGTTCTGTCGGCCTCTGTGGGCGGAGGACTTCAGAGCCGCCTTCAGCAGCATCTCGGTTGCAGGATTTCCCTCCTTGTTCTCCTGCAGCTTCGCTATCATGAGGCTCAGCGATTCTTTACCTGGGTTGATGATGTAGAATTCTCACAGTATGCCTCTTTTTAATCAGTCAGAGCTGCAGCAGTAAAACATGCTAATATTGCCAATTACTAGCTAATACAATGACATTACAGATACATTATGATCATTGGAAAACTCATCCTCCTTATAATGCAATGATGTATTATATAATCAGGAAATATATTATCACAGGATCGGGCTTTATTACATTTTCTCTCATTTAGAAAGACATTTTATTAAATCCTGTGTTTCATTTGCTCATAACTTTAAGAAGCTGTCTATTAAAACCAATACTGCCAAAAAAAATTATCTGCAGTTCTCTGGACCGGCATTTATCTTTATTAAATGCTTGTTTCATCCTTTAAAGACAAAACTAATGAAATTTTGCACCGTAGCTTTTAGATGATCGAACAGTAAAACTCTCCCTGGACTCCGGTGCTAATGAAATTGCAACCATGTGAGCCATAAACTCTTCACTAAAACAAGTTGTAATGAAAGTGTCTGAAGGAGCTTTTAAATTATTCAACAACAACAACAAAAAAAATATTTAAAATTACACTTTTTAAGGACTTTAGTCAATAAAGTATTGTAACAGCAATATCTTTTATTGGTCAGTTGTGCAATCATGCAGCCAGGATTGCACATTTTAACTGAGCAATCAAAAGCGTTATTGACATTGTCTCGGTTTCATATACGGATGCAAACGAACAAGAATGGAAAACGTGTTTCCTGTGTGCAGAAGCAGCTCTGTGCTCTTTAAAGCGCTGCGAGGCCCCTGTAGATTAACTAGAGCAATGCTTTAAGATTCTGAGAGCTGCCTTCCATCTCCTCCTCCCTCCTGAGGTCAGCGTTCGTTGCACCACCGCCTAGAACAAAAGACCTACTTCTGAGGTGATCAATCCTGAAGTGAGAGGTAAAGAGAGGGGAGTTAAGATGACGGCGGAGGGAGAGAAAAGAGGAGCAGCAGGCGGCACTGAAGGTCACTTACACAGGAAGCGGAGAATCTTGAAAACATGCATCCTCGGTGAAGGGAAGGCCTTGTTAATAGTATCCTCCGCATAGTCAAGCTAACGAGAGTCTCCTCGGACCTGACAGGATGCGGATTCATCAAAATGTGATGAAAAAGAGCATCGGGAGCCACTGCAGCACTGGCAGCCAGGTACTTCTGCAACTTGCAACTTCAGTTTTAGAAGACGAGCTTTGTACTCGTGCCTTCGCCGCCTCGTGCCAACTCTGCAGCAAACATCGGCGTGAAAACTCTCTCAACTTAAAAGGAAATAAGCAGCATGTAAATGAGAGACTGCTAACTTGAATGTGTGCACAAGCGGAGTACAGTCGAGAACATGTGTGTGTTTCTGAGGCTTGTTTACTGTGCATGTGAACAAACAGCACCGGTGTGTGAATGTCGGTGGTTTGGTTGAATCGTACTTCAGCTGTTTCCCACATTAAGTTTCAGTGCAGCGTTTGCACTGGTGTCATTCCACATTTTCTTTCTGTGTGTGTGTGTTAAAGAGAAAGAGAGAGAATCTACGGTGTGTGAACATGTGGAGTTTTTTGTCTCAGATTTCCCCCGACGACTCTAAACCCTGCTAATCTTAATTCCACAGAGATGGTGCGTATAATTAGAGTTTGGATCAGCGCCAGTGTCTTAATGCTCGCACTGTTGCATGCTGGTTTATGGTACTGACCCCACTGCACTGTGGGTGACCCCCCCTCCCACCCCTGTTTGGCCTAATAACACCCCGCCGTCCACGCCTCCTCCCATCATGGTGCCGACACAGAGCTTATCATGAGCTCTGAACTGCTGTCAAACCCCCCCGATCCTGCACTTTCTCATTCTGTTTCATCTCATTTCAGGCTGTCTTCACTTTTATTTTTTTTGCTTTTATTCATCTTTTCTTCTTCTTCTTCTTCTTCTTCTTCCCACTTCTGTCTTATCTTCTCTATCTGTGTTCTCGGCTCCAAACCACCTCAGTTCTCTCACCTCCTGTCACTCTAAAGTCAAACAGTCTGATACCTCCAACTTAAGCTCGCTGTTGTAGATTTTCTCGCTACGTGACAACATATAAAAATGTTGTAGCTCAGTATTAGCACAAGATGAAAATCTTGTTGTTCAGGATTCAGGAGAGCTCAGTGTCACATTAGAGTTCGGTTTTTAACCTTTAAATTCAGTTCAGGACTTGTTGCAGTTTGATCCCACTGATCAAGTTTTGCACAAAATCTGTAACTTTGGACCAAAGTTACTCAGTTTTATGTCTGAAACTTTGGATTTTTGAAGCAGAACAGCCAGAAAAGAGAAAACTAAACAGCTGAGTCTGACAGTTTGTTACAAAACATTTAACAATTTAAATTAGCTGTTGTTTCTATGTTTGAGTATACTAACATAAGATTCAGCTGAAAAATCTTGAACAAGCAAATGGATAAGTTTCCTTTTTCATCACTTCAACTTGCAGTCGGCCTGATGTGGGAACTTTGGTTTCTTTAATTAAACTAAAACATAAACTCGTTTCAGTTCTGCTAATTGATCTGCCACTTTCTCTTCTTTCAGCACTTCAGCTTCACATCCTTTAATATCTTCAACTTCAGCTCCATGTAGAATATAAAGAAATCTGTTTTGAACGCGGCCTTTCTGCTAATTTACAAACAGCACAATAATAACTGCAGGGGTCAGTAGATAAACACGTACGCAATAAAAAAAGTTATGTCAAAGTGTCGGTTATGAGTTGAAACACTGGCACTGACAGAGGATTAAATAAATCATGGTGGATGAGGTTAAAAATGCAGAGTTTGGGGTGTGAAATCTGGCAAAAAAACGAGTCCTGATTATGCAAACGGTGCAGCGAGCTGCATTGATTCAGTTGTTTACATATTAGATCTGACCAGCAGACAGAACGGAGACTAATTGGAGTCGATCCAGGTGGGATTCAGCCGTTAGTGACAGGAATATAAGACAACCTGCAGCCCGCAGGGCATCACAAAACTCCATTCATCACGTTGCTGACTGTCGTTTCCTATTGTTTTCAAAACGCATCTCTTTCCTGCTTCAACAGAGACTGTTTGTCCTCAACATTTGATTGGTTAAATGCTCTTTTTGAGAATCTTCTCAGCAGTTTGTTAATGTGAGGATTTCCAATGTTTTATAACCAGTTTCACTTAATTTTTCCAGTTTGTCTCATCTCAAGTTTTCCAAAGTTTCTTTCATTTCCGTCTTTTCTTTCTTCTTTTTCTTTTGTCGTCTCCTTTTCTGGGGTATTGATTAGCATCATGGACGAGGAGCCGCAGCCTCTGAAAGTGTGTGATTTGTACAGGAAAGAGAGAGAGATGCTCAGATTTTGAAGGAGAAGGAGGGCGAGATGGATAGAGAGGTGCGTGGCACAGACAGCAGGAGGCCGGCAGTGACGAAGAGGCAGAGATGGAGAGTGATGGAGTTAGAAAAGGAGAGGAGGAGAGACAAAAAGATGAGGAGAGAGAGACGGATCAAAGCCTTCTCCCTTGTCAGTATTCACAGTGTGTGTCCTCTACACCCACCTCATCGCCGGAAAGATGAAGCGAGAGAGAGAGGAGCAGCAAGCAGCTAACGTTGCTTCACAGGCAAAGATTTCCTCCGTCCCTCCCTCACCTCCTCCCTCCCCTCCTCCCCTCCTCCCCTCCTCCCCTCCTCCCTCCCTCTCACTTCGCAGTTTTCCTTCAGTGATGCTGAAGGATGATTGAGAGCTCTCCCACCGACAGCATTTTTAAACAGACGCATCAATAAATAAACGGCTTGATGTAGTGCAGAGTGTGTGTGTAACACATGTGCAGAGTGTGTCCATCCATGTGCGCCGGTTAGGTGTGTGTAAGTGTGTGTGTGTGTGTGTATTCTCCACACCGAGGCGATCAAGCACTCCGTCCGTCCGTCCCTCCGTCCCTCCGTCCCTCCGTCTCCCAGGGGCTAACTCTTTGAACGCCTTTGTCTTCTTTGCCTCTTTTTTCTCTCCTCTCCAACATCTTCCTGTTTCTCCTCAGTCTCATTTCCCTTCTCTTCTGTTTCTTTCCTTCATTTTTCTTTCTCTCTTCTTTTTTTTTTAACTTCCCCTCCACCCGCCCGCCTCCTCTCTCTGCGCTCTGCTGACGCACTCAATCTCTTTGGCACACGGCTGCTCACTTTGAGAAAGCTCAAACACAGTTCCATCAGACGGCTTCTGTGTATGTGTGTGTGTGTGTGAGAGGGTGTGAGAGAGGGTCTGTGTTTGTGTGATGTGTTTATGTTTGTGTGTGTGAGTGAGAGAGAATGAAAGCATTTGCAGCAGCGCAAATTTGCTCCAAAATGTCCAACTAATAATTGCTGTCATCATCAATCAATCTATAAATCATTTGTTTAAGCTGCAGTTATTAATATTTCATCTATTCACGATGAATCATTTGACGGCGTATATGTGAAAGGTGTCGCTCGTTGTGAAAAACCGACACGGCGTTCACACTCTGCAGGTGCTTGTAATTACGTCTCTGCATATTGCGTTTAACTCAGACTCTCTCAGTCGTTCCTGCAGGCGCATTTGTTCATTTTACCTTTTGTGTTTCTTCGCTATTTAATCGAATTAATTAATATTTGTGAAAATAAACACAAAAACATGATTGCTTATGTGCAGGTGACTCCTGACTACCTGCCTGCCTGCCTGCATGAATGTGTGTGTATGAATGCATGTGTGTATCTGCTTCCATGCACAAGTCTCATAATTAGGTTTATAGGCGAAGTTTGCTTTGCTGCAGTCGGATATTTGCTCCAATCTACACACACACACACACACACACACACACACACACACACACGCACACACATGCATGCTAACTACCTTGCAGAAAACTAAAGGCCAATCTTGGAGAAGTAGGCGCCTTGCTCTGCAGCTCCTCTGGCTCCTGCTTTTCTGTGGCTTGCTGACTGTTTGCTGTACAGCAGCTGCCTACTCGCAGCACGCCGTAATGAGATTTGGACAAATTGTATCTTCTGCAGGACGCCGTCCAACACGGTTGTGCTCACAATTCTCACGCTTTCTTGACATGACGGTAGCAGTCCAGATGTTAGATGAGGAGAAACTGGTTTGAAACCTTGGACGGGCTGCGCAGCGTCGCGGTGGGAAAGTACTGTAGATAGTTATTTGTAGACTCTGTGACTCAATTTGATGCCAATATAGAAAAACTTTTTTTTTTTCCTTCAATATTGGACCTTTTTTTCGCAGTTCTTGGCCGGCGTTCCTGTCGGCCACAATAACATTTTAATCACCAACCTCAGTTCAATTTTGGGAAAGTTGCAATGTGTTTGTTTACTACGTGTTTGATCGTCCGACTGCTCGTGTTTGTTGCCCTGTTGGACTCTGTTGTCATGATGTGGCCTCGTTCCCAGAACCTCAGAAGGTGGTTTTTGCAGGTAAAACATTATCATAGCCAACAGGAATGAAGGCCAGGACTTTGCAAGTAAGAGAAATGATTCATTTTTCTTTGAAACAACAATACAGATAAAAGGTGTGAGCAGTTTGTTCTGGCTCTGCGTCGCTGTCGCTGACCTCTGGGTGCAGAATCCACGCTGACGGAAAGTTTGCAGCCCTCTGATGTTTTCTTTGGTTTCTGTTGTGTGAAAATTCAACTGTTTGCAAATCTGTCCAGTTCAGATCAGTGTTTGCATTCTTAAATGATTAATACAGCTTCAACTTGTGAACTCTAAGAGATTTTTTAAATATTTGATATGATGAAGTGGTGGAAAAAACATCAATCAAAACAAGTTATTTGCATTCATCAATACAACAACATATGATCACAAAGCTTCAGTCCTAAACGCCCTAAAATTGCCTTAAAAACCAACGAATATTCCTTTAAATGCTGTAGCAGCACTTTTGAGCATTATTTGTTTTGAACACATGGACTTGAGTTATTTTTTTGTAATTGCCAATAAAAAATATTTTTAATCTGAGCTGGTGAATCTTGCAAATCTCTGCTTGCCTTTGAGCAAGAGACCTTTCACCCCCGCCATCACAGACATCCATACAGAAGCTACAACTCTGGACCAGCTTTGTGTTCAGTGGCAGAAGCTATCGATCATGAGCAGATTCATTTTGTACAACAGAAACATTTTATTATAAATATGACTTTAAAAAGAGCACAGGAGTTCAGCCAAATGTCACTGTTTAAGCTCAGGATTCCTGTATGTTGAACAAGAGACCAGGCTTCTTGCACGGAGGCTGAGAGAGATGGACTGAATCCATAAAGTTTGTTTACCACGACATTCAGATGCTCCTCCATCTGCTTTTTATCCACTAAATCATTTCTGTTGCTTTGTGCCGTTGAAGGAGCTCTGCTTATGAAAAAAGATGTCATCTGCATGCAGATTCTCGCTTCTTCTGCATGCGATTCGCTGATCCGGACTGATGCTGCAGCCTCGGCTTGTTGCATCATTGTCAGTGAGGTTGATTTTGTCAGAATGCAGAACTTTTTTTAAAGTTTTTAATAAGTTTAAGTTTATTAAAACGCTGCAGAGTGGAACCTGAATCTCTGCAGGAGTGTTGAGGTTTGACTTTGGTTGAAAGTCACATGTCGTTAGCACATTACAGGAGTTGGTGGTAATAGATTGATGTGAGTCAAGGACTAAGAAAACAGACTCCAGTGCATGATGGGAGAGCGTACGGCGTGCGTTGTTGTGACACACTAACAGCAGTCATCACACTGACACAAACGCTTCATTTTTTTGGCTCTCAGACGCTTCACACTGCAGGGTTTCTAATCATGACAAATGGGGACTCGGCACATTGAGATGCTCATTTGTGTTTTTCATGTGTTTATGCGTGTTCGCTGCGGCTGCTGCTGCAACGGTGGCGGCGGCGGCGACGAATGTACAACATCAAGACGTCCGCCTGGGCTTCCTCCAGCCTGTTCTTATTTGTGTTCATGGTAATGAGGCAACTCCTCGCCGTTGTGTTCAGATCATTTTTATTTCATGGGTGTTATTGTTCTGCTTTATGGATCTCATCGTTTCTATTTATAGCCGCTGCCTGTCATGACTGATACGGCTTCTTTCTGTTTGATGCACCAGCTTTTTTTTTTTTTTTTTTTTTTTATATAAACGCCTCCACGATGAGCAATAACCGCTTCTACTTTATCACCCACCTTATTAAACACTTTTATGTTTTAATAATAAATTTGCTGATGAACGTCTTTGTCCGAAAAAACTATGAAGAGTCCCGTCATTAAAAAAACAGCTCTGGTGGAAGCAGCTCGCAGAGAGTTCGGCCTGCCGGCTCTGTTACACGAAACGTCTGAATGGCCTTGTGGTGAATGAGGAAATATCAGGGAAAAAAATGAAAATTGAATGATGGCTGATTCATTCAGACAGCGTCCAGGTAAATCACATCCCATCTCCTGTCAGATGACATTAAGCTGGCAGCAGTCGGTTCGCGGAGTACTTTTTAAAATCGGCCTTGATCTCAGCAGCTGCGGTGAGAAAAGACAGCGAGTCTGCGTGTTGCTGCGTATTTTAGGTCACCCAATTAAAACGTGGACTGTTAACCCTAATAGATTGTAAGAAAGGGTTCAAGTTTTAAGTGGTTTGGGGCTTTTTTTGGTTCTGATTAATCTACCAGTTTTTTTTTTTTCCTTATGATAAATTGGCTCATCATTAGTATATAAAATGTCAAGAATAATCATCTCAGCTGAGGAGGCCACATCTTGAATGTTGCTCACAAGCTCTCACATGTCAGAAAATAAATGTAAAAAAAGTGCTTAATTACTGAGATTTGATCCAAAGGATTCATATAACTCTCATGTTTTTTCTGTTTAATTTAATGCTTGAACCAGGAGACACTTCGCTTAATTTAGTTTTAGAGATACCGAGAGGTCGTGCGACTTGCGATCAGTTCTTTACCCCGGTTTCTAGTCTTTAAAGCTGCAGTTTGGCATTAAAGCTGCAGCATTAAGCTAATTTTTCAACCAAACAAGAATGAGAATAAGCATTTTCTTTAAAATATTCAATGTTTTTTTAAATGTTTTAGGGAAAATAAGGGCTCAGCTCCTCTGAGCTCTGAGTACAGGCAGAGTCGGATGCAGATTTACATCCACAGAAGCAGCAGGCAGGAATAAAATGACTGACTTGTTCTTCACAGAGAATCTGGGACATTAAGTTTAGACATCGTCTCCCCTTGACAGGCTTAACTGTATTGAGAAAAAGACTTTCCCTCGAGCTATTTTTGTTGCTCTTAATAAGGATCTGATTAAAATCCTGACATTTCGGAGAGAAAGTGCTAACATGTCAATAACCACAGTCGACAGCTTCACAGGGGGGGAACAAAAACGCTCAGCAGATTAAATGAAAGCTGTTTGAGGAGGTCGGTGACCTCTGACCCCCTACGACAACACGCATCGACACAAATGTCACCTGTGATTTCCACCATGTGTGCTGTCAGGTGGAAACGCAGCGCCGCCCTTTATGTTCACTTATTCTCTGCTCTGTAATGAGACGGAGGCCGATAGTTTGCGACATATTTACTTCAATATGTATTTGCACATTTGTGACTCCGCCCACTTAATCTGCATAATCCAATCACTGATGTTTCACTTCCGTTATGAGCTGAAACTTTAGCATTTGAAGCTCAAACAAACCATCACTTAGACTTTTCTTTCCAACATGTTTGACTCAGTTTTTCTTCCCCTGTGAGTTTTGTGTCTGTCAGTGTTCTTCCTGCTCATTTAACGTTTGCAGGTGTTTTTGGTTTTCGAGAGGTTTGTTGCAGATATTTAGGTCTCTTCAGTCGATGTTTGTTTCTTTATTCGCGGCACTTTTGCTGCTTTTTCAGTCGACAACACAGCTGCAGTGACTCTGGTTTTCTCCATCCTTTTCCTCTGCTCCTCACACTCTGCATCTTCCTCATCTTCAGCCTTTCTCCTTCTCTTCTTCTTCTTCTGTAACTTTCCTCGCTTCCTCGTCTGTTCACGCTTCCTTCAGCCTCTGTTCCTTTTCCTCTCTCCACCTCCTTCCCTCATAATCGACTCTCCTCCTCTTCTTCTGGCCAAGGTCCATGTTATAAATCAGATCAGACTGAGGCTGTGCCTCCACCTTGGAGAGAAAGAAAGTTACATTTTAAGTACATTTACTCAATTACAGTTCGGTAGCTGTTTTACTTTACTTCAACATATGGCTGTGTTTTCTTTTGAACCACCAGATTTTATATACAGAACATACAAGGATGTGTTTTTACTGTAAATAAGGACAATGAAATTAGTTTAATCTCAAAGAGCTGCAGCATTAAATGTGTGATACAGTTTTCTAAAAAGGGAAATAGTTCATAGATTGTTATTCTTGTCTTATTTAATGGTTACTAAAGCACTCGCTAATGTGTTTTAGATTTGACTCAAGTGTTCAGCACATCATCAAAGCATTAAAAATAACATTCTGGATAATAAGTTCTTCTGTTGTCAAAACCTTAATGTGATGTTTAATGCACAAATTGTTGCTCACAGTTACGAAATAATATTATCAAATCTGCAACTGTTGTTGTTTATTAATGGTTGTTTAAGTACGTTTAAGCAGTTTTTCATACTTTTGCTTATTTAAATGCAGGACTTGTACTTGTACTTACAGTAATTAAACTATAATGTTGTTTCTTTTAAGTTAAATGAAAAAACTGAACACTTTTTCCCTCCTTGCCTCCTTGATTTCAGCATGTGTGTGGAATTGTCCTTTAAAAAGCACTTTGACTCTGCTTTGATGAATCCTGTTCACTTCAGGACATTAAACACATTAGCCAGTGAATAAAAGGCAATCGACAGTCAACGTTTCGTGGTCACTGACCTTCACACTTCTCCTCCTCTTCCTCCTTTTTTTCTCCCTAGCAACTGCTGAGAGAGATGCAGCAGATGGCCAGCCGGCCTTTCGCCACCATCAACGTCGCCTTGGAGACGGACGAGGAGCCGCCCGACCTGATAGGAGGAAACGTCAAGGTGAGCACAACCTTTTCTCTGAGCGATCTCAGCAAAAAAAAAAAAAAAAAACTCCGTAGATCCACCATGACATCCATCACGGAGGCAGTTGCTCATCCTCCCTCTAGGGGGAGCTCCGTCCTTCGCCTGTTGACTGCAGTTTGTGATAACAGTGATAAAAATTCCTCTCATCGTCTGTTTTACGTCATTTTTTTTTCTTTTTTTTTTAAATCCGACCACTTTAAGATGGTTCCAATATTCCAACAAGCCTCGGAGGCTAAATTGAGCTCACTTAGGAAGAAGAGTTTGAAGTGAAGTGCGGGTCTGGTCCACCTAATGAGGGTCAGTGCACAGTACATTTGCAGTGCGAGGGGCTAGATAATGATGAAAGTGGGCCGCTGATGAATAACACAGCAAATTATACCAGTTATAGCCAGTTATTGTGGTTAGACGGTGAATCCTCATGAGGGAGAAATTCCGTTAACCCCGGAGTTAAATACATGCAGATGAGAGTTAAGCATCGTAGATTAAGACCATAGATAGAAATTAAATGAGAGTTTTGTTTCAACGTTTAGACGGTCTTCGTTTGGAATAAATAATAAATTAACGCCCACTCGCAGGATTTGTTTGCTGGCATGAAAATAAAAACCATTAGGGTTCAGATATTAAAGTCATGTTTCATCTTAGAAAACAGCCTTGTTTTGGTGCATCGAACCATCTGTGTTTTTTAAAAATACTGACGCAGAAACCGAAGGTAGAGTTCTGTCCATATGGATGTACAGCTTTTCTGGAATAAAGCCGGAGTCAGTCCGAAACTCCGTCTCTATATTTAGAGCAAATCGTGACACTCATGTTGGGAAAACATTTATCTCAGTTCAGATCTCAGGGTCAGGTTTAAGATCTCAATGTAGTGTAACTTCACATCTATAGATGTAATTTTCCTTTTAAATATTTACCTTTTTTTGTTTGTATGAGGCCCAAACAGTATCCGGAGGATCCGGTCTGTTCTCCGGAGTTGCCGGAGTTGCTGTTTCTGACAACAGGACATTATCAGTAGCCATGTTTACCTTCAATCTGATCAAATCTTGACTGCTTGGAAAGTTCAAATCTACTATTAACATGGACACTTAATAAAGTGATCAGATAATTTCGTGCAGATACACAAGCTTTTAATAGGAATAAACCATTTTGATAAGAGCGGAGTTAACAGAAAAAGCAACAGTTGTTCTTCCGTCTGTTTTAACCAAACTTCACTGCACGTTTACAGATATTCCTCCTCAGCTCGTTCGCTCGTTGAGCTCCAGACATTTAATTTTCCTCCTCTTTTACATCTGTGACTTTAGTGTCTGTTTATGTACTTTTTTTTCACCCCAAAAATGTTTGATGCTCTCCAAAAAACGACTGTCGCAAAGGTGGAAATGCATCATGTTGACGTGGTGCAGACATGCGCAGTACGGATGATTTCACCCCAACTAGGAAGACAATATCTGAACAAGTGTGTACATGGACACCGTTACCCCTCTCGTTCGAAATGAAATTTCTTATGGAATAAGCCGTATCAGATCAGACTTTTATTCTGATTATTTGTGTCCATGTAAACTTAGGGAGTGTCAGACTTGTTCTCACCAACTGGAAACACTCGGTTTGGTTTTAGGCTTCTGGTTGAGCATGAAGGTCGTTTACAGTGAAAACTGCTTTTGCATTGATGAAGATGCTACGTGTATTTGGTCATATGCACAATATCAAGGACAGAAAACAGAAAAAAGAGATGCAGCTTCATTTAGCGTAGCATCAACATGTCCACCAGCTGTACATCGCAGTGACTCTGTCATGGGAAGCCTTCAGAGTAAAGGCGATTTATCGTCAGATAAAGTGAGTCAGACATTTGCATTTATGCAAACATCTCCTCCAGATAAGACCCAGACATCTTCAGGGTAACAGAGTGTGTGTTTGAAAGAGGCTCTGCAGAGTCTTTAGCCCCAGCTGATGCAAACTCAGGTGACATCACTTAAGGCAACTCATCAATCACTTTTATAGAGAGCTCGCCCTCAGCTTTTCAAAATCATGGAGTGGATTTTAATGCGGAGTTAAAGCAGAGTGAGAGGGCACGATGGTGCTGTAGATTAAAACATAAAGAAGAATCAGTTGAGCAAATTAAAAGTAGATTTAAACACTAAGATAAAGGTGAGTTTCGGAAGCAGATTTAAACGCAGATGTTGAGCAAAGAAGCTGCAGCGGAGAACATTTCAAAGTTTTACAGTTTTGCAGTTAAAGGAATCGCAGCGGAGTGTTCGGCGGGCACGTCGCCGCCGGCCGGTTTACCTGTGACTGTGCACTCTGTGATGAATGACCTCTGAATGCAGATGTGGTGCAGAAATATGGGGCTGTTTGAGCAGGGTGACTCGGGGGCCCCTGGGCTCTGACAGGGGCCATGCATCTCAGGGGGCTCGGCTTCCCGAACACAAGGTTAGTCCCCAGCAAAGTCTGCCGGGCCCCTCAGGAAGACGAGGAGCTCAGCGGATCCTGCAGGAGCACGAACTCCCCCCACCTCCTCTGTCCTCAGTTAGACTCCCTTCACCTCCATTCACCTCCTTTTCTTTACTTTTTTTGCTTCTTTGTTTTTTCATTTGTTCTCCATTTTATCCTTATTTTTTTTTAATGTTCCCTCTTTTTTCTTTTTCAATTTTTTCTTGGGTCTCTTTCTTTTTCAAAGCTCTCTTCTTTTCCACCGATTGTCTTTCGATTTATCATTTTTTCATCTCTTTATCCTTTTCTTTTGAACTTTTATCTTCTTCACTTTTCTCTCCTGTTTTAAGCTCTTTTCTCTTTTTTTTCTTCTCAGGTTGTTAATCCTTTCTCTCTTTCTCCCTTGTCTTTTTTTCTTCATGTCCTGTTTGCTCCTCTCACTCTCTAAAGATCCCTTCCTTCTGTTCTTGGTTTTATCATCCTTTCTTTTTTTCTTCTTGTGACGTCTTTTCTCTACTTTGTTCAACTTTGTTTCCTGTCCTCTTTTCTCCTCTTGTCATATCTCTTCTTCTTCTTCTTCTTCTTCTTCACTTTTCAAGCTTTGTGCTCTATTTTTGTTCTGTATTTCTCTCCTTGTGATGTTTCTCTTCTGTTCTTCTCATCTCTCGAGTTTTTTGTTTCAATTTTTAATCATTTTTCCTCTCCATCTTTTTCACCTTTCACCCCTTTTTTTATTCTTACATCAACTTTTCTCCTCTCTTTTATGTTTTGTTACAATTTTTTGTATCTTTTAATTTTTAGGATTTTTCTCTCATCCTTGTTTTTCTCTCCTTTTAGTTTCAGTTTCCTTTTCTTTTAGCCATTTTTCATCTCTTCTCTTCTTTTTTGTTGTCTTTCTTGTCTTTGTATCTTATTTTTTTGTATCCTCTCTCCTCTTTTCTTCTCCCTCTCGTCTCCTGTCTGACATCCTCACTTTGCTGTAGTGTTCTCCTCTAATTTAGTGGCCCTTTGCTGATCCTATCAGCTGTCCGTCTTATCTGCTGCTTCTGTTTGTGTGAATGTGTGCGTTTGTGTTGTTCCTCATGTTTGTGTGTGTCAAAAAGAAAAGATGCAGCTTTTCTATGGCGTCCTCCACCCCCCTCCTCCGTCCCTGCTTTTTTTTCCTTTTCTTCTTCTGCTCTTTCTTTCTTCCATTCTTCCCAGCCTGCTCTCCTCCTCCTCTTCCTCCTCCTCCTCCTCCATCAGGGCAGCAGCAGCAGCCCCAGAAGCAGAGATCCAATTTAGATCTTCCTCCTCAGCTTTCTTTGCCTTTCGTCGGCTCAAACGGTGGCGCACAACATTCCTATCTCCTCCCGGCTCAGATTGAGTGTGTCGGAGCAGGTTCTTTCCTTGTTTCTATGCTGTTTTTATCAGGATGCTCCAGTAGTGTATTAAGACCAGTGATCGGAGTATGTGGTGGTGGCGGTGGTGTAGAGGGGCGGGGGGGCGGCACCACACAGTAGGCTGAAGATCATTAAAGTTGTTTATAGCCTCAGTGGGAAGCCCAAACTTGCTCCGCGGATGAGATATATTCACTCTGCGTCTGCCAAATGGGGCTTGCGGCTTCGGCATCACGGGCAGATGATTACCTTTGTGACGCTTCCCGCGCTGCTTTTTATTTGTAGATACGACGGGACGAGAAAAAAAAAATCAGGACATCTTATGCCAACAACAACAACCAAAAAAAAAAGAAACTATCCTGGATTATCTGACGTGATCGTGATGCACACTTATCTTTGTATATTGCTTTAAATTATAGGCATTAAGTTGAGTGGCGTAGCAATTTTTAGATAACCTTTAATTTTATGATTGCCAGTTTTACAGGCAAGATAAAAAGGTTAAAGGTCGGAACAGCAGCGTATCTGATGGATGGGTGGATGGTTAAAGCTTCTGTTTCATTAAATGTGAATCTCACTGACTGACTCACTCACAGCAGACGGCTGATTTTAGATTTTCTCAAGATATTTTTCTTATGATTTAAAAAGAAGAGTTGGGTTTTTTCTTCCCAAGATGATACAATCACACCTCTAACTTCAAGAAGTGAGAAGCTAAAAATGTTATTTTTTCAGCATCTTTACCAGTCAGAAGAGTCTTTTTCTTTGCCTTATATTTCTGTGGTTTCTCTGGAAAACTTCAGAGAGAAAAGTCCAAAACTGTTTTGCCCGAAAACTTCAAAGATGTGGCTCGCAGTCACCTGTGACTCGCCTCTCATGAATAATTTTCACTTGAATCAACAGCAAAAACAACTGAAAAAGAAAAGAAGGAGGAATAAAAAGTGCTAAAGACAAAAGGTTTTTTTATTTTCTTTTGCTGTAAACGGAGAGTTTAAACTTCTCACCTCTTCGAGTCGAAGTTATGTTTGTTTAACACATCGAACCAAAGTGTCCTCGAGTGGAACGTTCGATGTTGGATTCGAGCGCTGTTGACCTCATTTTCATCAGTTTCATTAGAGAAATATCATACAGTGAAAACAGGTCAGACATGAGCTTCTGTCACATCAGACTGTTTGCATGTTTCTCATTTAAAATTTCCTCTAATTTGGTGCAAAAAGTTCACTTATAAACTCATCTTGTTTGTCTTCATTGTTCCGCAGCGTTAAGTCGAAACACATTGCAATATGGCGTTGTTATTACAGGCTGACAAAAACATTTTCTCGGTAAACAGAAGCTGACTGAATTAAAAAAGAAAACTCATCAAAGTCGTCGTGGTTGTTGTTGTCGTCGGTGGAAGTGGCTGTACCTGGTGAGTCACGGCGACGGGGAGTTTGACTCGCTCTCTGCTGCCGCCGGCGGGAGGGAAGCTCATCCCCAGCTGCTGCTAAAGTAGAGATGAATGCAGCGGATGAAAGCGAGGCAGCATGCAGTCGCAGTGTATGCCCACGTCAGTGTGTGTGTGTGTGTTTGTGTGTGTGTGTGTGTGTGTGTGTGTGTGTGGGCTCACCAGTGGTCCTTACGTGCTGGGCTAATTACTGGAGGTAATTTAACAAAACCTTTCCCCGCTCTGCCTGGCCGGTCTAGATAACTCTGCCGAGTGGTGCTGATGGGGGGAAGTTGTGGGGGGGTGTCGAGGGGAGGGCTCTGACTCTATAAAACAAAGGCATCTGCTGGGGGATGTTATTAACACACAGCCTCTGAAGACGACCACAGGAAGAGACACTACCTTTAGGGAACATCTTAGAGGGAAAAAAATTACATGCACAAAGAGTTTAAAAAGGAAGGATAATTGAATTTTCCAAAGAGTTTTGTTTTGTTTTTTCCCCCCTTAAGTGGACATGTGTGTTGGAGGAGATAAATTGTTTGTTTTTTATTTAAGGTACTGCTGTTTTGTTTGTGTCAAAAAAATAAAATTGAACGTGAAAAAACCTGGTTTGTACCCTCAGGTTGAAATTGAGGTTGTACGTTGGACGCAGCAGCCGAACCGACGAGCGCGCGACGCAGTCGATCAGCGACGGGACGACTGTTAAACTCTGAATGATCCCGCTGTCACATCACACATCAGTCTGACAGCAAGACGCTTCCAATGCGAGTCCTGTTCGCTCTCCGGTCTGAATATGAGATGCCGGTGTTAGAAAAAAAATCAGAAATGAGCACGTAAACAAGCGAGAAGCTAAGAGCAGCTTGCAGCTGCTGCAGAGGAAATTGGACTTGGCAGACGAGACTTACAACAGCCCCTAAGCTGTAAAATTAAAAAACTGCCAGTCTTCTTCTTCTTTTATTTATTTACTTTTTACACATGGAGTACAGATGTGTTCAGGTTATCTGGGGCAACCCTCATTTTTTCCAATTGTAAACACACCGAGATGAGAAATACATTTTTCCCGAGGCAAAAAACAGATTGGTGGACGGGAGAAAAGCAAGCCTGCTCGGATTGCTTCTGGCAAGGCCAAATTAATTGTTTCATCTTGTACCAAGGGATTGAGGAGCAAAATTAGCCAAGTGTGATATTGCAGCACCTTATGTTGTCAGTATTTTTATTCCCGTTTTTCTCAGCAAGCCATGTAAGCTGCGTATAATGATGTTGTAGCACCAGTTTGAAAATGGAAAGAAATGATCCTTAAACTGAGAACTCGGTTGTCTTATTCAGTTATTGAGTCATTACTCTTCTATCACAGGAAGCTGTTAGTGACTTCAGTGTTTTATTACCCTGAGGGACACTATTGTCTTTTACTGCAATCACATGAAAAAACAAAATTGCATTTTGCTCTTTGTCATTATTTAATTGAGACGTTTGCGTCGTGTTCAGCCAACATAAACATGTTTGAGGATGTTCCTCGACGTCTTCAGTCTGATTAGCAGAAGCTGTTGTTTGCTGTTATTGTAGCATCCAAAGTTGACCGAATTAAAGTGAAAGAATTAAAAACAACACTTTGTAATTAGAATAATCCTTCTTCTCTGCTGTTTTCTTCCCACATTATTGTTTTCACACATTTAAAAAGATTAAAATATGAAACAAAAAGGAGTCTGCAGCTCCGAGTGTTGCATCTGAGCCTCAAAATGTCTGAGCACTTTTTGCTCTAAAAGGCAACAAGTTCAGATAAAAAGCTGATTAATGAAGTTATGTCATCAATTCTTATTTATCTGATTGTGTGTGTGACACAACAAATGGCAGCAAAGATATATTTCTCTTCATTCAGATCAGAATGTGTGAGAAAATGCCTCTAACAGTCGGAAAAATCCTGATTTCATAAATTGAACCCACGTTTTGGCAGTTTTCACAGTTCACGCTGTGTTTCTATTAATTCTGTTTTTCTCCTCAAATTCCTCGACTCCATCCTTATTTTCCTCACTGCAGAAGATTAAACCAAATTTGCTCAACTAAATATCACAACATTAGAAGTGTTTTTCTTCGAATGTGATGCTTAGAAACTCTTCGTCACCTCTCCATGCTTCTTCTAGCAGTTAATGTAGGACGAACCTTTGTTATTTCAATGCGAAACATGAGGTGAAGTGTGTGAAACGCTCACAGAGGAAACACGTTGCAGGTTATTTTTGATAACTGTTTTGTCTCGGCACAGATTAGATGATTCATAGCCTCTTTTTAATAGCAGTAATGTCGTTGATTTGGCTGTTTTCCTTAATTAAAACCACATTTTTCATAAAACTTGTCAGCTTGTTGCTGCTCGTCCCTTCCTGTTTTCTTTTTTGCTTTGCTGAAAAGTATAAATCCATCAGTGTTACTGGCTGGAAAAGGCTGCCAGTCTTCTCTGAAACGGTCTCGCCAGTTTATGGTAATTATTGTGATTATATTTCAAATTAAGCTAAAATGTCATAATTTTTTCTTTTAATTACTGTTGTTATGCTGGAATCTCCAAAAGGCTTCACAGAGGAAGCAATACTGGAGAGAAAATTTAAAAAAGATGAAGAAGAATGGAGTGAAAATGAAGGTTTCTCTTGAATATAAAGCTCCATTTTTTTCTCTGATAGTTGATTCAAGTGTTTTCTTCGAGGGTTTTGGGTCAGATGAGGTCTCATGCTGAACAGACTGTAAAACCCTTTGGGACAAACTCGCCTTAAATTTGGCCTTTTTTAATAAACTTGTTACGACAAGAGTAAGAAAGATGACCAAGGGTGGAAGAGGTGAAGATAATGAAGATATAAGATGAAACAGTGACCCTTTTTTTTCCCCGTGGACTCGTTTGTTTACATTAATTATGTTAATACCTCAAATTTAATCGCTGTGTTGATGATTTACTGTTTAAATTCCAGCCTGTCAGAGTTTGAGCTGCCGTACGTAACTCTGATATCCGAACGTGTGTCTGAGCGTTTGTTATTTTCCGTGTATTTTCGTGCTGCTGCTGGTTTGACTGCAGCGTTTTCAGCAGGAGTTTCTGTCCCAACACGAACCCATTTGTCTACATCTGAACTATTCCCCCCCGTCACTTCTTAGGGGGGCTGTAACGCTGCATGTGTGCCGGAGTGCCGGATCAACAAACTGCTCAGAGGCATGCATGCAACGTATACGTACACACACACACACACACACACACCTCCTGATAACCTTCACTGTCTGAAAGTTCGTGAACGTAGCAGGTTCTCAGCCGTACAAAACTATGGCAAACCTTTTTTTCTTTTTAATTTAACAGCTACTCTGGGTATATTTATGGGGTTTCTCATTATAGATATCTTTAATTTAATTGCAGATATCCACAATTTGAATTATGGATATCTGCATCTGAAGTTTGACTATCTATAATCTGGTTTTGAGATATCTACGGTTTAACTCTGCCTAGTTATTATTCCAGTTCAAGATATCTTCAAATCTCCTCAATTTAAGATATCTATGTTGTGCTTTTTTAAATACCTTAAATTAAGTTTTATCTAGTTAAAACAATATTAAAGATACCTTGAACTGGATTTGCGACTAGCCAAAATAGTGTTGTAGATATCTCAAAAGGAATTATGGATAGTCATAATTAAGTTGTACGTATCTTTTAGTGAGTTATGGATATCTTATAATTAATTGTGATTGGAGATATCTAAAATTGGAGATAGTCAAAATTGAATTACAGATATCTTTCACTGCCATTTTAACTAGTTAAAATCATGTCGTTGATATCTATAATGTTTATTCCGGATGGTCAGATTTTGTGATATAATGTGATAACGACTCAGAACAAACATAGACAAACATTCAGATACGTACATACATTGAACCTGTACACGTCTGTTAAAGTGAAGGCTTTTACCGTTCATTCTTTACGTGAACGTCCTTTAACAGCTTATTTAAAAAATGATCAGAGAGCGAGCTGCTCCACAAGTCTAATCATTCCCCAATAAATATTCTCATCTGTTTAATCACTTATCTGATGATGGAATATTAAATTCTGCTCCCTATTAGATTTATCTTGACAGCGTCCAGACGATTTCCTCACTTGCAGCGTTTAAAGCATCATCCTGAGTGTTCGCGCTGTAAGCAGAAAGTAGGAAAAAATCATCGTCCATTTATAGACTCATTACGCAAGTTTGTTGTCTTAGTTTCCTTTGTTTTTTTGTTCTTCTTTCATTGTGCATGAAAGGAAAAGACACAAAAAGAATCACTTTCAAGAATAAAGCTCAGAGAAAACTTAAAATTGACTCATTAGTGTGTTTTTTTCTTGTATATTCAGAAGAAAATAAGTGATAAATCTATTACACTGCACTCAAAGACGACCCATGTGATCCATGTTGTGAAGTTTTTGCAGATGTGTGTGCATGATGACTCCTCTGTGACCCACACTTACCCATAACACCCCTCTTTGTGTGGTATTTACATGCTATAATTCCTGTTATTGAAGTTGCAAATGTGTTGGAGGTTTTGTAGATATTTGTAACCCATGAATTACAGTAATAGCTTTTACAGGAAACTCTATTTGGAGCTTATTGATATATAAGATCCGTAATTTACTGAGTGAAAAACATGTTTACAGTATCCACGAACAAACACAGGATAAGATGTCCTTCACTGTCAGGTACATGTGAAAACACATGTGCTATAAACAGCAGACACACATCTGTAAGGGCATAAACAAACACCGAATCCCCCTGTGTTACGACACCATCACACACACACACACCCACACACACACACCCACACACACACACACACGCACACACGCACACACGCACACACACACATGCACACACACATGCAGGTCTCTGTGCCGCCTCCCCAGCTACCTGCGTGACAGCCTGCGTACCCTGCTGGTATGAAAGGTAAACCTCAGAGAGACGGAGCACAGAATAATTGTGTAAAATGGGTCAGAGCCCGAATATCATTATTCAGGCTCACTCCCCAAGTGTACACTTACACTGTGTGTGTGTGTGTGTGTGTGTGTGTGTGAGAGAGAGAGAGAGAGAGAGTGTGTGTGTGAGTGTGAGAGTGTGAGAAAGAGAAAGAGGGGAAAGACAAGCTGTGTGAATTTATGCGTGAAAAAGGCGACAAGTGTGTATTTATACACTGGCATGCAAGTGTGAAAACTGTTTGTGTGTGATAGTGTGAGGGATTTCTTTCTGTGTGTGTGTGTGTGTGTGTGTGTCACACTCCAGCGGCACATCCACTTGGGGCGTTAAGCTCAACTCTCCAGAGTATAAAGACCAGCGTGGGAAGGGATTGAACTTGTGTTTTGGTGTGTGTGTCTGTGTGTGTCTGTCTGTGTGAGAGTGTGTCTGAGAGTGTGTGTGCTCAAAAGGCAGTGTCAGGGTGTGTGAAACCCTCGCTGTGGCCCAGTTTCCTGTCCGGCTCAGGAAGTTGAATGCATAGTGGGAGAGATGGCGAGGTGCAGATATGGCGTTATCAGTATGCAGGTGAGGCGGCGGCTCCCTCCATATCCGTATCCTCGGCCGAGGTAAACCCATGAATATTGTACGAGGCGAGAGGCAGCGGATCCGGCCAGTGTTTACAAGCGGCAAACTCATCCCCCCACATATGGATGAGTTGCTGATAAACAGGAGATATTGGTATTAGAGAGTCAGGTGTGTCAGGCAGCCCGCGGCGGCTGGAGCGCTACGCCGACACGAATCTCGGCTCCCAGCGCCGCCACTTGATATCCAGTCGCGGTTTCGTGCTGCATTGTCATGGAACTGTGCTAAGTGGGTTTTTTTTTAGTGTGTGTGTGTGTGTGTATGTGGGGGGGGGATCCAATTTGTGTCCGCAGATCAGCGTGGGGGTGGGGAGGTTTTTTCCCTCCATGCATGTTGCTGACACAAACAAGAACAGCAACAGAAAAGCTTCTGTTATCCAACGGCTTTGAAAAGTGTGTGTGTGTGTGTTTGTGTGTGTGTGTGTGTGTGTGTGTGTGTGTTCACCAGGATTTGAGGGGCTTGTGATGTGTAATACCATTTTTTTTTCTTCTTCTTCTTCTTCTCTTTTCCACAGTCCGTCCCGAAACCTATCGCCCTCGAGCCGTGCTTCGGCAACAAAGCCGCCGTGCTCTCCATCTTCGTGCGGTTACCCAGAGGCACCGGCGGCATCCCTCCTCCAGGACAGTCTGGTAAGAAGCAGCTGTGAAGCCTTCAACTTGTTTTTTTCTCTTCACTTTATCCGTCTTTGTGCGATTATTGTTCACTTTTTTCACATCCTTCCTTCCCGTAACATCTGAAGCTTTAGATATAACTTAAAAAAAAGCCCCAAACTCACTTTTCTACCTTGTTTCACTTCCTTTTTCTTTGGTTTAAATCCGTTTTCCAGGATTTTCCTCAGCGCTCACAGTGGAAACTAAAAACACAATCAACACTTTTATTTTCAGTTTGTTTTCTAGAAAGTTCTTGAAAGTTCTGACAGACCTCGTGGTCTGATGAGGACTCGGGGTCGAAACAGACGGTTTTCTCACTGGTTGAAGTGGTTTTAACTCGGCTGAAAACACTGTTCACTTGTTCTGATTCACATAATTTATTTATCAGTTTCTGTTGTCTGACCGGCGGCTATAAATACAAATCAGACTTGATTTGATTGCCGCAACCTCTTAACCAGGGAAAAGCAGTAATTTCTGCAGCCGTCGGACAATCAAATCTTTTTTAGCGCTTATAAAACCGTCTGATAACAGAAGCATAAATACATATTTGCAGGTGTGTTATTATCTCTACCTATATTTTGCCGTTAACAATGAGGGATCTCAAAGTGAAAGTTGGCTCATTCACAGTTCTGCTGCGTACCGGAGAGCCGTCATTTCCCCCCCGTCGCCGCTGTGAAATGTGACAGTAGCATTTTCGGATTCATCTGCTCTGGAGAGCCATTCAGAGAAGCTAATGCTGTTTTTGGAGGCTGCGAATCGAGGCCAAGACGGCAACAAACACACGAGTTTTCCAAAGCAGGCAGCTTAGTCAAGGTTTCGCCTGTAAGCTTCGAGCTTTTAGCACCAACTGAGGTGAACCTTCGCATCATATGAGGACCTGAGTGGAGTCTCTGTAGAAGACTTTTATTAATTTATACTCAGCTAGAGAGGGAGGGAAAGTTGTTGTAAATCTAATTACCTTTAACTAAGTGACGCACAGACAACCTGGGCGTGCGGGTCGTCCAGGAGCACCGTTCGGTCCCCGAGCATGTAATGAAGCTGCCACTTGTAGTCTGCTGTTTGCACTGTACTTAATGGGACCTCGGAGGCTGCTTAGTCTTTACGTACAGGAGCTGAAGAGGTCAGAGGGACCCAATTAGCCGCTGAAAAGAACAGAACTTAATTCTCTCGCAGGGATTTTTTTTTTCCCAGGCTGCAAATCCCTGCATCACACAACACACATGCATCATTTACACGCTTATACTCACATATACGTGTTTTTGCATAAACATGCTCGTGAGCACATGTTGAATGTGAGGCAGTGGTTCAATAATGAAGTGTTTTGCAGGATTTGATGAAAAACTCCAGTGATGTGTATGCAGTAAGACATCGTTTACATCGCTTTATCATCATGACCACCTGAGTTACGCAGGCTTTTGTGTCCGCTTATACCGTAGTTTCTGGACTATAAGCCGCTACTTTTTTCACACGCTTTGAACCCTGCAGCTTAAACAATGATGCGGCTAATTTATGACTTTTTACGGGCTAAAGAGCTTCATGTCACCAATACACTCAGCCTCGTCACATCAGACCAATGAAATTACCGAACAG
>JAQMCX010000015.1:2049727-2069028 GCA_029814765.1 Acanthurus leucopareius
TTTCACTTCTCATCCAAGAAGCTTCTTCAGTTCCGTGGTTCAGCTTCTTCTGGAACTGAAGAAGCTTCTTGGATGAGAAGTGAAACGTCTTCGCAAAATTAAACAGAGTCCAGTTGCCTTGTTTTTTGACTTTTCAAGATAATCATGACCTGGATGAATGAGAATCTACACAGACATAGTGTGTTAGAGTAGTGTATCTAAGTGGCCAAAAGTACTGTTAAAACTCTAAAGGAAGCCTTTAAACCTGCATTCTCTCTAATGGCCAGAAGGGGGAGACTCCAGTGGTTAAGTAAAGAGTCTGATTCTATGTTAGCTAATGAGAAAATGATCCAACTTCTTAATTGAATTATTCCTTCTATAAACTAATAAATAATAATGATTAATGAATTTATGGTCTCAATCTCTAGTCTGGAGTTTTCAATACAGCGTGATGTTTATTTGTAAAAAATTAGGTCCCATTTAGAGCAAAAATCAACAAGTTGCTAGGACACAATGTCCCCAGTTTCTCTATGGAGGAATGAAACCACCAAAATCAGAATTAATTGATTAAATAAATGTAGTTCTCATCTCGTCCCAGTCTGCATAGAGGTGTAGCAACACCTATCCACCCCAGCTCCACCTTCTCATCCAAATTTAGTCCTTCTGGCTCCAAAAAACCAAGATGGTGACGACCATAATGATCGACATGTCAAAACAGCAGCTAACAAACCCTTGGGTGACATCGAGTGGCTCCATCCACTTTTATTTATATAGTTGATGGACTGAACCAAGTAAAATTTCTGTAAAATAGGAATATTGAGTTATAACACAGAGAGGAGATAGACGGTGAAATTAAAACAAAAAAGCTTCACTGTGATTTAGACAAAGAATGACTTGTTTTTCATCAATCAAGAAATGTTCTTAAAAGACGCTTTAGTGGCAATTTGCGTAAAGCGACACCTCAGAGTTTTGGTATCAAAAGTAACATCACATAAACATAGTTAAAAGATATATTTCAATCATCTTTATTGTATTTGAATGGCTGCAGCAATCTCCAAGAACAATATCTCAAAACTTGGGCAAAAATGTCTGCATGACGAGGTTCCACTAGAAGTAGGTGAAATGAAAGATTTGTTTTGTGATTCGCGTAAACTTCCCCTTTAAGACAGACGTTAATGTGTTGAATTATTTTCTAGGTCCTTAAAACCCTGTTAAGACCCATTCAGGGTCTCGTTTCAAACCCATATTGGCATCAATGAGGAGGAATAAACAGTTTTTCACTTCCTGTAAAACCTGGCAGGCAAAAATCCAACAACTTTTGTGCTGCAAAGACAATATTATGAGTCAGTCATGTGCTCTTTCATAAGTCCTAACTAGAACGTGTCGTTTTCATCAGGTCTGCTCGTGGTTCAGGGACACACATTTTCATTCCTGGTGTTAAAATCAGCAGATGTTGTGTCATTTAATGATGCAGTGAAACAAACAGGACTTCCTTCAGATAATTGAATTTGATGGCAGTATTGAAGATGACACATGACCAACCTCAGCTTTCTCGAGCTCAACACTTCACAGACATGAACGCTCCGCGGATCAGAGCTGTGCTTTTACAGTTCATATTGTAAAATCCTCGTGGAGTCCCAGCAGGTAGCTGTGCCAACACGGATCACCACCTTCATCTCATGAGTGTCTCCAAAGACAGATGCATCCGTTCATGCATCAAAACCCGCTCCGTCTGTTTCCCACCAGTCCTCCCTCGATGGCAAAGCACGATCAGTCACAAACATGTCTGGAGAGATATCAGTTTTTCTCCAAAGTTGCAAAGTCCACATACATTTAGAAAATATAAACTTCCCCACCTCTCGTTGCTTCACCATAACCACGATTTTTTTATACAATTCTTAAGAGAAATGACCCCAAATGTTTGTCAGGCCTCAACACGTAAAGCTTAATGAATGAATATATGAAGACTCCCCCCCTCTTCCAATGACATCTAATCATACAAAAATGATTTATAGCTTAAAAATTAAAACAAATTACAATATATGAAAGGCTAGTAAGCAATGTAAGTCCGTGCTGGACAAAATAAAAACACTCTGACCGACTTTGGGAGATTTAAAGGTCGTCTGAAGGGTAAATTTCATTAACAACTTAAGATTTTCTATATATGTTCTTTACTTGGAAATGAACTCTTCATCCTGCCACTTAAACACAACAACAAACAGGCAAAGAATTCCATTGTGATTCGACTCGATTATAATATGTGCTTTCATCTAACGTATGCATAACAAAATGATCCCTAATTAAAAACAAAGGGTGTGGCGTCAACATGAAGAGCGAAGCCGAATGAGCAGAGCTGCATGTGGACGAACACACACACATCCACCTTGAATCTTGTGTAACACTTCATCACAGTTCGTCTGAGAGGAGAAAAAAAAAAAAGTCTTAACATTTAAAGTATTTTTCTTTTACATCAAGGAATGTTCAGGAACAACTTTTTTAAAATTTTTTTGGAGTTTTCCTGCACTGCACCTTCAGTGTCTCTTCACTGTACACTTTCTGATCCCACAGGCCCTTTTTCTCCGAAGCTTCCACCTTATTTTCAGATGAGCAAAGTCTGCATGTGTGTGTGAGTGTGTGTGTGTCATGTGAAATAGTTTGTGTTTGGGGCAGGCGTGAAGCAAGAAATGAGGCGTGTACTTCCTGGTCCCCCCCCCTCCCCTCTCTTCGGCGGCCTTTCTCAAGGGCGTGGGCTGCACAACACATCTGCTCCGAGTCATGATTCACAAAAAAGAGATTAAGTGTGATTTTTGTGTGACAGGGAAGGAGAGGGAGAGGGGGAGTCAACCCTCTCCCCCACCCTCATTTTGACACATCGAAATGGCTCTTTCTCATCTCTCACACACCCACCATCCCCCCTCCCCCTTTTAGATCTGGAGGTTTTTGTCCATGGAGGCCAGGTGAGCGAGGCCTCTTATTGGTCGGAGAGCAGCAGCAGGAGCAGCCAACCGAAGCCCAGCAGCAGGGACAGGCAGACGGGCTCGGCTCCGCTGTCCGACAGGCCCGGAGAGGGAAGAGTGGAGTCTCCCTCGTCCCCCCACAATCTGTCGTTCTCGTTTACCTAAAGACGACAAACCATAACATCATTTCTGGAGGGAAAAAATGAAACGAAACTCATCTGGAGTCCAAACAGGAAGCATCTTTTAAACACTGGCGCTGATCTATGAGGAGAAACTTTGTGTGTGTGTTTAATGGCCAAATTTTTTTCACGTTCACAGGTTAAAAATGAAAAAACAGACGAGTGATGGCAAGGTCATCGGCACTTTTATCAGCCAGACGCATTTTCACAGCGAGAGATGCTTTTCGCTGCCAACACTCTGAAAAAAACTCTTCACTCTGGTGAGTTCAGTCTCTGCATTATTCTTTCTTCCATTTCCTCCATCAAATGTGGACCACATCCTGTTGTTTTAAATTCAGTTTTGGTCAACTCTCATGGTTTTAAAGAGGTTTGTAGCACTGGACTTTACAAGATAAAAGAAAATTCTGCACAACTTTATACAGAAGACTTTTCTCCTCAGACCTTCATCAGATCAAATTCATGTCGACATCACTGGCAAACAAAGGATCACTGAGGACTGAGGCTGAGTCCAAGTCATCAACAAGCCACATTAAGAAATTATCTGAAATGATCTTCTTCTATTTTCAATTTAAAAAACTGGCAAAGATTTAAATGAAAAGGGAAAATTAGATCTCTTTCAAAACCATAGTGAAAATTGGGATTTTAAAACACAATTTCACCAACTTAAAACCATTTTTGTAGCCAACCCAGAAGGTCTGAGGACCCTTCACAAAAAGTCGGTGTGAGTTTGCAGTTGGTTTTTGTTTTATTTAAGTATATAAGCTTTGTGTCGAACAACAGTCTGGAATAACTAGACATTTTGTTCAACAAGATAATTACATAAATAAACACAAGTGTATTAATTTTTAAAGTGTAAATGTAATCACCAGAAGTAAAAAGCTAACATTAAGTTATAAACAAACTGCATCACAGTCACATGACTTCAACATCAGCACCACTGAGCTTCATACTACAGTATAATATTCACTCATGGCTGTAAAGGCAGATAAGTGGGTAGATTAGTTACCTTATTTCTTTAAGATGACATTTAGTGAACCCAACAAGCTCTGTAGTCTCATTTAGCAACTTGTTAGACACAGAAGAGCTTCAAAAATCCTGCGTTGATCATTTACTAACATTGGAAGTTTTTTTTTTTTAGGCATCTAATCAAAAACCCTTTTAAATTATCCGTTGACTTTAAGAAAGGAAGCAGAAGTTCAGCAGTGCTAACGCTTTTTCCCGCCCCATTCTGTCGTTTAATACAAGAAAACTACAGCTTTACTGTTTTTTTTCTCGATGGTTAAATTGAAAAAACCCTCAAATTAAAAAATAAACAGTTCTAGTGGATTTTTTAAAGAATAAATTCTGGTTGTTTTTGAACTCTTGGTGAACATCTCCTGCCTGCAGACGGACAACCAGCCTCCACTTCGGTGTTTCGGTGATGAATAAGAGTGAAATTAAGTTTAAATTTAAAAACTTGGAGCTCGTTTCTAACAGTGAGTCAACCTGTCGCTCCTGCTTGTGTGGGCGAACCAGGTCTGATTGAAATGCGCGGCAACATTTCCAACGTTAATTTAATTTTTGCCGAATTATCAGCGACAGTTATTTAAATGTGACAGGATGTTGGTTAAAGAGTTGTATGTCGGATGATGTGACTCTGAGGCAGCTGTCCACAGCTCGTTCGCCGGATTAATTAACTCTGACTGCTGTCGACTCACTGACACTTTATTTGATCTGGAGTTGATACTCAACTATCAGGTGACAAAATGTCTGTCTGACAAAGTGTCACTTCCCTGTTTACTTTATCTCTGAAGCCTAATGCAGTCAGGATGAAACGACTGCTGAAACAATCGTGTCGGACGAATGTTTCCAGAGGACCCGAGGCCCTTTTCCTCAGCGGTCCCTGTGGAAATAAGTAAGTGGCCTAGTTATACATTTAGATGATACATTTAGATTGTGAAGTTTATTTATATCTGTTGGCGGATAATAAATTACTTTATCTAAAGCATTTTTTCCCCATTAGGAGCCAAATGCATGGAACACATTTCCTTAGCCTGCAGTAAATTATATATTATTTATAATTTGTTCCTCATTATTAAAATCGAAGATACCGCGTGTGTGTGTTAATGCAAAACAGGCCGTCCGCATTAAAATTTATGTTCGACTGTGTAATAGTTGTTTACTTTACCGCCTGGTTGTATGGGCCACATTAATGATGTTTACAGAACCTGTTTATACTGTTGATGAAGCAGTTATGAAAATAAGAGACAGTTCAAGTGTTTAGCGTTCACACTGATTGTGCAAATTTAGATTCAAGAACAACTTAAGTACCTCGGACACTAAAGCTCTTGTGTCTCTACATTAGCTGCTAATAGTCTGGTGTACAATGTAGAGAAACCAATAAAGAGTCCACTATGTAACTCTCTGCACAGATACTTCTTGATTACATCCGTATGTATACATTTAAATACATTACATTGCATTTTTTTAGGTTAAGAAGTCTTGGATAACATTTGCACTCGGTGCAAATAACACTTGTATTAATCTGTGTCATCCATATGTTTCGTCTTTACTCTGTAGTTTCCTCTCCAGCAGAGTCTGGCTAATGTGTTTGAACTATCAATAGCATTCGCTTATATAACGCTCATTTGTTTACATTGTCTTTCGCAGCTTGTCTTAATTGTCTAAACTCTTTTATTCTCATTATGCTGTTTGTTTTATGCGATGCTTTGTGTGCTGAATCCTTTTACTGCTGCTGGGATCTAATGATCCCACTGGGATCAATAAAGTTACATCCAATCTTATGGCTTCAAAGCTTCTTTCACTCACTCACATTAATTCTCTACATGATAAACACTCAATAGGGTCGTCCATAGTGAGAAGTAGAGCAGGATGAATTTACTGAATTAGATTAGCAAAAACTAGCTTCTCACAGTTTGTAGTAAGCAACTTAACATATGTAAATGTCAGTTTGTCTTGATTTGATTGATCCACTGCAGTTTTTATGGTGTGTTTTTGTACAAGAGGTTCATCAATGTCACCACAATTTAATTTAAAACTTATGTTAGTTCATCTTAAATGAGACATAAACTGACTTTAATGAAACTTGCTTTTAAAATAAACTAAAAAATACTATTTTTTTTTTTACATAAACTGAGTGTGGTGGCACTTCTTCTTAATGGTCTGTTGTTTATATAACTAACCTCACTTATCTGTCATGACTTTGCTCAGTTCTGCCAAATAAACTAAGATTTAAAAAGTTACATAGTTTTAAAGTAAATTACATAATAGAAATATTTCACACCTAGAATTTTGACACGAGAATAAGGTAGAGAATTTATCAAAAGGACACAGCTTCAGCTCTCTCCATCTCAGTTTCTGTGTGACTGACTGATGCTGTCTGAATTATGCAGATAATGTAAATCCCACCCGTCTGCTGCTCCCTGCGGGATAAAACAAACACCCGGAGTTATCTGCAGTAGTGCGACTCAGTTCAGGGGGAGTTTGCCTCATCAGTGCCTCACTGTTTGAGAAAAGGCTGTGCATCACATTTTCCGATCCTCCATCTCGTCTTACCTGAGTAGGTATCTGTGCTCTCAGAATGTTCTGCTCTGTTTCCATGGAGACGCCCGGGGTGGTGGTTGCCAGGTGAGGGCTCTGGTTGTCTGTCTCCGGACTGGGAATCCCGGGCTGGCTGGCGCCTGTTTTTACATCCGAACCGTTTCCGAAGGCCAGGATGGCGTTTTCTGAAACACAAGAGCAGAGAAATTCTGTTTAAAAACAACCACAACAGCTTTTTATTATGTGTTGATATTGGCGCCCCCTGTGGACAAAAGTGGTAGTGTTTCTTTTTTTACTCAGGCTAGCAATTACAAATGAGTGAAAGAAAGATGCAAAATATATTTTTCCTTTTTAAATAAAGATAATGTTTTAGTACCATTAATACAGGTAAGTTACATGTAAGTTAATAACTGACAGATTTGGTTTTCTCACTTACATTAATTATGTTCAGCAAGCTAAAGTTACCAAAACGCATTATATTACATATCTGGCCGGGAGGTTGAGGACCTATTCAGGATTTTTATCATTTAAAAATCCTGCAATACACTCCATCTGTTGAATAACTCATCAAGGTTGACCGGCATGTTTTCTTTTTTTCTTGCTCTGTCAATGTCTCTTAACGTTTTTTGTTCTTTATTTAATTCATTTCTTTTTCTCTTCAAAATAATAACTGGAGAAATAAAACATTGAAGGGAAAAAATAATCTCCTGCTTTCTCTCAAGTGTCTGAGATAATAGTCAAGGTCAAACTTTACAAACAAAACCTAAAAATGGCCCCCTTCACCCGTCTGCGTGCTGCACATTGTTTCCTGTTATTTTGCAGGAAATCAGACCTAAATACAAGTAAAAAAAACACAACTATAGAAACAGTCTTCCTTTGTAGGTCATAACCAATAATAAACTTAAAGTACTTTCAAAGGGACATAACTTGAAGTATAATAGATCGACATCTTCATTTAAGAGCTAAATGGTTTAACTGCACAGTCAACTTTCAGCCATCACGTCTAGTTTCCTTTTGCTTCTTACCCTCAAATCTCTCTTTGTTATGCTAGTGGTCACTCTATAATTATGCACTAGGGGACTGTAATTATTATGTAGTCATGACATGTGAGGAAAACTAAGCCTTTCAGTATCAACAGACGACTGAAACAGTGACTGTACTGTAATCTCTGGTCTGAAAGGTAGATTTCTAACTACGTAAATTAACTATGCTGAAGAAGAAATGAAAGGTTGTACACCTTTTTGTTAACAGGAAGTGATGCATCAGGAGTTTAAGAAAAAAATAATGTGTCTGAAACGGCAGCAAATGTTTCCCCGTCCACAGAAAAGCAGATTTCTAAATAATGGAAGCTCAGATTTTCGAAAAGTTTCTCCGTTTTGTTGCCTTTTTGGGGCCACGAGGGTAAGAAACCGTCTAAAATGAATAACATATGTTATTCATAAGCCCAGGGGATGCGTTTAAATGTGTTATCCCCGAGGCAATAATGTGTTTAAATGTTATTCCTAAGGCAAAAAATACAAATACTACACTGGAAAGTCTCGAACACATTACTCGAGAGAGAGAGAGAGAGAGAAAGCATTTTTGTGTGAGCAAGAATTGACTTTCCAATGAATAAAAAACCTAAATGGATGATGGGAAAGTGTGTTTGGCCGAGCAGAGAGTCGGAGGCAGATAGAAGCTTTGGGCTCCACAGAAATCTCGGAGGAACATGCTGCCGTCCAGACAGTGGCGAATTTGAATGGCAAAGGGAAACTGTGATCATAATATAAAATAATGAGCAATAATAAATAATGAACAGCGGTGAGTTTCTTTTAATCCATTTCCTGTTGGCAGACTCCCTGAATAGCTTACTCGAATAAATAGCTGTAGCGGGGAGGTACGAAAAGATTGTGGTGAACATTTTAGAGACAGTTTGATTCACTTCTGACCTTCCTGCTGGTTTTTCAGCAAGAAGACTGAATTTAAATTCAGCCTTCATATCTCCACTCACTTATGTAAACAAACGTAAATATAACAGTGTGTTGTTGTCAAAAGAACGTCGCAATGTCGGAAAGTTTTATAGTTCATAAATTACACTCACACACCATCATTACCCCTTTTTACTGCTTGTGTGAGACAGAAGGTGGTGTGAAGGAGAAATAATAAACTGTTACTGAGGTACGGTGTTTGTCAGCGAGATTAACAGTATGTCTCAGAAATCTATGCAGAGAGAATTGTAGTACGTGTGAGAAAAAAATAATAAAGCCTGCGAGAGAGTAATAATATGCAGGAACAGTGGTGTGTAAGAAGCAGAAAGACTGGAGAAGACACAGTAGATCTCAGGTGTTTCCGTCCCAATATAGCATAAATTTCATCTTCTTATTGAGGTGTGCAAAGCCTCAATTGGCTCTCTACTGCCCCTGTGGCCAGAGGGCAGAAAACACCCTCTGCAACTATAGTGAAAACTAGAATTAACACTTATTATTAACTAAAATTAAAGTTCAAATTATCTCAGGAATTCCTGGAAATTAAGGTTAAACTCTTGTTGATTTTTCCTAAAATCTGCATGAACTGAAAATACATAAACAAACATATAATCTATTTGTGTAGCAAATGTTCTTAATGAAGTCACAAAAAGTGGCAGTGGCAGAAAAGAAAAGATGGAGCCTTGTGATATATTTAATATTCATAAAAAGCTATTAATGAAAGAGTTTTTAGAAGGGATTTAAAAGAAGGTAATGATTTAGTTTTTCTGGTTTTAACAGGCAAAGTGTTTCACAGTCTGAAGGGTTTTAAGCCTTTTAGTCAGAATCTGAGATCTGGGAATAATCAGCAGAGCTACATCTTCACATCTAACTGAACATTCAGGCACAAAAAGAGAGAACGAGCCTTTGATATAATTTTGTGTGAGTCCATTTATTGCTTTAAACGTTAGCGACTGAATTTTTTTTGTCAATACAGAACAAAGAAAAACAGGCAGCCGGGCGTAAATTGGCTCGCAGAGGATAAATAGGTTTGTAATTCTTGTTATAAGTTACAGTTTTGGCAGCAGCGTTCTGCACCAGTTGGAGTGGATGAAGGGAGCTCTGACTGATATCAGCAATAAGTAAGCAATAACTGAGTCACAGTTGGACCCGTTCGATGGCTTGGACTGGCATCGGACTCTCCCGGTTACATCATAAGCGAAAAGATTTGGACTTTGGCCACTATATGTTTGAGATTCAGGCCAGGTTATCAGTTTGGAACAATGTTAGAGTATTTTGTAGTTCGTTGAAGTTGGGGAAAAAAATTAAACCACAGATTGCATTTCATTTTTCTGTCTTTCTATTTTCTATTCATGTTGTGTTTAAGTGACTTGCATAAAGAATTATAAGTGTTCTTTAATGTGACTCCTTTCTTTTTTGACACCAACTCACACTTAAATGCATAGAAAAATAAAAAGAGCTCCTTCAATCTACTCTATCGACCAACTGAGTAGCTTAAGCTTTCAGGACAGTGAGACAAAGTTCAGACTCCTTCAAGGTTCGGTTTGTATAAAAACATGTACTTCATGATGGATGAGTTTAGTGACTGAAGGTCCTTCACACTTTGTTTAAATTCAAGCCTTGTTCAATTTATAATCCAGATGAAAGTTATACACAAAATGTTTGATAAAATGCGCGCTGACTGATTTTTAAGTAGGGTCAAAATCGCATAAAGCATTCTGTGGGTTTTTCATAGTTGCGGTTCTTTCAATCAGTTCATAAAAAACAAGGACACACACTCTCAGACGCTCTCGACTCGGCAGGTGTCTCTCTTTAGTAAAACAAGTGCCACACATACAGGGTCACAGGCACTGGAGTCTAAGCCACCAGTTTCTACTCAGAGTCCTCTACCGAAGCAATAACAGTGAAACAGTGACAGTGAAACAGGTTCTGACAGGAACAGAGGAGCTGTCGGAGAGCACCAACACCAATTCAGTGATCGGGAAAAGCCCAGCAGCGTCTGTGCTACCTGAGAACATTGAAACAAGTAAACCTGCCACACAAAGCGCCTGCTGAACTTCTACCGACTGTGCCAGAGAGATCGTGCTGATTTACTGTGTGTCAGTGTCGTTTACCAGCTGCACAAAGGCAGAGCAGCTCAAACTCCAGAGGGTTAGAAAGACTGCAGGGAGATTCAACTACCAGATATCACCACTGCTGACACCTCCTGCTGCCCACGGAGATCACGCCCACCCAGCACATCACCTGTTCAACCTCCTGCACTCAGGTAGGAGATGCAGGTCCATCAGAGCGCCACCACACCAGATATGAACATCATGTTACAGACATAAAGTAGCTGCATTCTTGCACTGCTCTTTCTGCAGCGACAACTTGACTTGAATCATATCATTACTAAGCACTTATTTCTCATAAAAAATTAAGGGAGTGTACTAAAGCATAAAAAACTGTTTTCTAGATGGACTTTTTCTCATGCAACTCTCACAATGAACTTTTTACAAGACAAATAAACAAGAAAACATGATAAAGCGCCACCCAGAGTTCCCTTCCAGCAGAGACAATCCCTCTCAATTTTCCTGATTTCCAAGAAAACCTAATGAAGTGTGTCCTGGACCTCACTTCCACAGAGAAAGCTCTGAATAGTTTCTCCTGTGGTTCCCTGTGTGATTCATCATCACACCTGCAGCTCTTGTATGCAGTAAAATTACCATAAATACTATGCAATTCATGTATTTCTGGGTCATAATGTTCCAGACACCCCAGTTCACACACTGTCCTGGTGCACTAAATGGTACGTTGGTGAGGAGTTTTGGAAGCTGTCAGTAGCTATACAGAGGCTAATGCTAGCAAAAATGCTAAAAATTCCAAGATGTGACACTTATCTTTGAGGTTTGATACAGATGGATATGAAAGTCAAAAAGGGCCGACATCACTGGCGCTGTGTGGTAAATATTGAGTCCAGTCTCCAGGAGAAGTGAAGTTATGACTAAACACACACAAACACTCTGAGGGCTGCAGCACTACAACAGCTGAGTCATAACATTCAATCACTAGACAATGGTGACGTTAAATAGATTTTGATTTGCAACAGCAGCGAACAATTATGTTCAACAAAAGACCCCAAATTAAAGTTACGTCGTCTCCGATCGCTGCCTCCTGTAACGAAAGAACCACCAATCTTTCTCCTGTCGCTTCAAAAGTATTTTATGGAGCTGATTTAATATAAATTCTGGAGTGTTCCAACAATTTACAGCTTGAATTTTTTTTGCAGCACGTTTGATGGATGGTAACGTCAAGAGGGTGGCGTGACTCGGTGATGGACAGTTCAGCAGGAAGGGATCCACCTTACACTCACATCCATCACTCATGTTTATACTGACTGTGACCGAAAACGTGTTGTTGATAAAAGGAAAGTGCTCGACAGGTTTCCAAGGAAATCCTTCAAGAAAGTCCTATTTTTTACTAAATATGGATAATTCTTCCACATTTAAAGGAAAATATTCAGTACATTTGTCCTTAACTACTCGGGTAGCGACATTTTTCCTCTTTTCGGCACTTTAATAGATTAAAAGTAAAGCATCCAGATGTTGATGTGTAGACTTTCAGCTCTGATTCAGTAGGTTTAATGAAATATTGCATTAATTAATTGCATTTATTGTTGTAATTAAAGCCATTTTAACACACTGACCCTCCAATTTTTAGAGGCTCAAAAGTATTAGGACAATCAAAAGTCTAAGTACTTGAATGAAAATCCTTTGCAGTCCATGTGTGGCCTCCACTGACTTTACCAAACACTGATTTTCCTCCAATAAGATGCTTTCAGGTCTTTACTGCAGCTTCCTACAGCTGCTGCCTGTTTGTGGGTCTTTCTACCTTCAGTTTTGTCATAAGTGAGTGAAACAGGAGCTTAGTTGGGTTGAGAATAGGTCACTGATTTCACCATTATAAAATATTCTATTTCTTTGTCTTGAGAAGTAGAAAAAAAAAAACTCTCAGGTCGCTCTTGCAGAATGTTTTGGGTCATTACCTGTCTGACTGAATCAGCTCCAGACCTTTTGTCTGCTAATTTGTCCTGAAGTAATGAATGAACAGGTTACACCTGGCCGTAAAACTGCTTGTCAGCTGAGAGTCCAATTACTTTTAAGCCACTGAAAAAAGGAGGGACTGTGTATAAAAATGACTATTATTCCTCAAAGGTTAATGCAATATTCTGTTAAACTTCTCCGAATAAAAATATCAAAGTCTACACTTAAATCACATCTTGAATACTTTATTTTAAATCTATTGTGTTGGAATAAAGAGGCAAAAACTATAAAAATGTGTCACTATCTGAATACTTATGGACCAAAACAAGTTCATTTATAATAATATATAAACTTATATTAAATTCTGCTTTGACTGATGTTACTTTTAATACTAGTAATAAAAATTAAAAGATCTAGCTGTTGGTAATAATGAACAAATGAAAAGGGCTGATGACTTTTCCATAAAGCTGCACTAATTGTTATTTTATATTACCACTTAATCCAATTACTATGTTCAATATTTAAAGGGTCTCTAGTAGCGAATCATCTCCAGTTTCCCTCAGTGCACTTTAAAGGTGCAGTGTGTAAAATTTGGTGGCATCAAGCCGTGTGGTTGCAGGATGCCATCAACTCTTCATAACAGCAAGAAAACCCACGGTGGTTAAACCTGAGGTAATATCGCAAATGTGTGAGCAAACAGCCACTTATTGGTATAATTCATTACTGTTAAAGTGATGGAACAGTTGCTCGTTTACAATGGCGACTGAGAGAATGTGAATCTTTGAAGACTTCTCTCCCTCTTTCACAGGTGCTAAAAAAAAGAACAGATGTTCAAGTTTGGATGTGATACAATTAAACAAACAGATGCTTTTTCTGTGTTTCGGGTTTGAATCCTCACCTGACTGAAACAGATAATGGCTCGTTCCTTTTTGCTGTCACTGCTTAAAACGAGTAAATTAAAAAAAAGTAATTTAGTGAGTGTGAGATAAAGTCGACAAGCCTTTTGCTCCAGATTTCTTAGTGTTGACAGAAAAAAGGTTTTCGTCCTTATCTGTAATTATTAAAAAGAAGAGTGACATTGGACTCTGAGTTCCATAGAAAGTGAAGTGAGTCTTGTGATTTTTCATCTTTGGTGTGATATAATGATCATCTTAATATTTAAATGGGCCACTTACAGTAAGTAGGCTGTGACTGGGAGGAATTTTATAGTTTGTACATTCTGTACTATGTATAATTTACAGTCTGGCAGATTTATATGGTTTTATACACCCCAAAGGACACCCACTACATCAACTTCTTGGATTTACCACAACCAGAATGATCTACACTCACATGAGGAATTAATATTCCATAAGCATTCATTTTCATTCAGCTAATGGGCTACTCGGCAGCAATTACGTTTGCATGAAAGTCACTTCAATTAAAATATGCTCAAATGAAGACATGAAATGAGAGATTCATCAATTAAAATCCTCAGCTTATACTACATGATGGATGTAGGTTCTCAGAAATTAAAAATCACACCGTTATTCCATCTATTCCCGGCAAAAACCTTCTGACTTCGGAACGACTCGCTGGTTATTAGTGATGGGATTTCAAAGCCTTCAGTGGAGTATCGGGGTGTGACACACAAACATTGATTTCTTTCAGGGCCCATAACAAATTGATCCATCCTCCTGAGATAGGTTACTTTTGCAGTCCTGCAGCAATCGATGCTGAGCCTTGACTCCACTCCCTTCACCAAGCACCGACTACTTGACAAAGATGGAGGTGGTGGAAGGGTAACCTACGTGCTTGTTGCCAGCTCTGCAGCTAATTACGAAATCTGCAAGTTGCAACACAACAGCAACGAGCCAATAGTTGTTGATGGGGGGGGGCAGATTGAGCGCATTTCATGGTGTGTATACATCAGCATCACACTGAAAAGGCTTCAGACCAGCTAATGGAGCTGTGGGCCATTAGCATTGGTAGGACAGGTGGGAAAGTGTGCTGCGGCGCTCAAAGTGTGCAGTTAGCGCTCATCAGCGTGCAGCAATCCCCTGGCAGGTTGACGGATGAGAGAAGCGAGGGGTGCAACTCCAGCTGCTCGCCGCCGTGCCTCACCCACCTCCGTCACGCAGGGATGAAGTGCCAATTGATATCTTCAGTGGAAAGCTGTTGAGACAGTTCTTTTGTAAATGTTTGGACACGGATGTTCAAGCACCGCCATCTCGCATCTCTTTGACTTTTAAGTTTCTCCCTAAGGGATTCTTTTTTTTTTTTTTACTAACTTCACATGTTCCCCAAAGCCGCCCTGCAGAGCACATCCTGTGCACACCCCCATGCTTGTTCCAGCCCTCCTGACACTCTGCTGGTTACCCTCACTTTTCCTGCTACACCACCAATTTATCTTCCAGAAAAATTAAAATAATTGCAGAAATAAATGAGCTTCACCTCCATCTGTCCTCTCTTTTTTTTTCATGACATACTCAGCTTTCAGAGAACGAAGAAGTCCAGAGATGCTGTTCTGCATAGTGATGTGGTTATTATCGCTGTGATGAGGAGGTAAGGTAGGGTGACAGCTGTTTTTTAAAACCTGAGCGCTCGCTCCACAGTGATTTTTCTCTTTTTTTTTGTAGCTTTCCCCATCCCCTATCTGCAAACGACTGTATTCTTCCCTGCCACTATTTTCTCTGTCCACCTCATTAGTTCGGAGGCAGGAAACCAAATTATGTTCAATTACAAAGTCATCAAAGGCCATCTGAAGTCCTGTCTCAGCAAGCCGGCCCGAGCACAGCAGCACGGGAGTCCTGTGTGCAACATAACGCTGAATCCAGTTGCAAAAAGATGTAAGAACCAAAAAGAGACCAGGAGGATTTATTTAATTGACAATCATGCAAAACAGAACCATTACCGAAGGAGAAGAGTCTCTTTTGGTCCTATTCAAAATGAATAGCATTTCATTCTCTGTGCGCGGTGATTACATGAGGAACATTGGGGAAAGAAAAACATTCAGGAGCTCTCCCAGGGCGGATTCATTTTCCCAATTATTGGCTTGAATCCAAAACTCTCCTTGCCAAATCATTACGCGCACTTTCTCCCAAAAATAGAATTGTGGGCCGTCTTTGCCTGGCAAACGAGACCGAACTCAAATTGAGATGAGAGCGCGACATGCACCGCTGGTCCATGAATGGCCTTTCCCATCAGAAACTTGCTCATCCTTATTATCACGAAGTGTATGCGCCGTTTGGCTTCAGCCATTTGCTCAGGCAGGAGGAGAGGAGCTTTTTGTGGTTTTTTTTGTGTGTGTGTGTGTTTTTTTTTCTTGCTCAGACGGAGGGAAATGAGGCCAGTCAGTTTGAGGTTTGTTTTTCTGGGTCTCTAAGGAGCTTACAGTAAACAGCACACAGGAGCTGCCTTGGCAAGTCAGAGTCCTGGCTGCAGGATGCACATGAGGAGTTTCGCTTAAAAAACAAGACATCAATCAGGCAGTAAAAAACATACGTGACAACACAGAGAGTTTAAACTCATGAAAGGATAATGTAAACTTTTTTTGGCTGATGTTGGCTAATTGGGGAACAGAAGCTAAGAAAAAATGTCCCTGTCTCATTGTGCAACGTGTGTGAGGTGGAAACTATTCTTTAACATGGATGCAGCATGTTGTTAATTGGTCTAAAAATAGCTTAATGAAACAGTTTTTGTCTTTAATCAAGGTTTGTAAATGTGTCCATTTTTCTCTTTTGTTTTTGTATCTTGAGTTTGTGGGGTTGTGTTTTATCTTTTTGTAGGGATTTTGCATATTAATGCAGTTATGTCTCGCAATTTTTTCTGGTATTTCTAAAAGCAGATGGCAGATTTCTTTGATACGGATTTGGAATATTTGAAATGAACTAGATTGCACATGAAGGCCTTACTACATCTACACACAAAAAGGTTTATAGATTTTTTTAAATGGCCACACCTGACGGCGGTAAGAGCCGACTTCAGGCTTCATCACAGTGACGTTCTGTTCTCTCTCTATGAACTGTGACTTTAATTCATCTTTAAAGTCTCTAATCAATGAATCTGGTAAATGGGAAAGACTACAAACACAATCAGTCGGCCCATTTTTGGTGTTTCACTTAGTACCACCTGAAAAGTTTGGATTCAGATGCTCAAGGTCGCCTTCAACATCTGTATGAGACACATCAGGCTTTCAGGTGACTCTGATGTAAATCCATCCTTGGAAATATGACGACACTGAGAGCAAAGTGATGGAGTCCAGACTTAAAAAGTCTGTGTTAAGGAGGTCAGAGTGGATGGATGTGTGAAAATTAGATCTCTAACTAAAGAGAATGGAGTTTGTGTTCTGTCTGAAACTGAAAGTCAACAATGATTCATTTTGATTTAAGTATATAAGTGAACTTACATATCCAATATAGCTGCTTACGTCGTGTAAGTAAATGTAAATATGTGAAGTATGTCTTAGAGATGGCACTGATTTCTGGGATTCGAGAAAGAAAAAACAACCTTCATGGCAGGAAGAGAGGCTGCTGGGCTTTGAATTAAACTGAAATTCCTTGTAAACTAAGAAATGATTGTAAAGAATTGTTGCTCAGTTGATTGGTAACCTGCCGCCGCAAGTTTAAATCACTGACTAAATCATTAAAACCCATTACAGCACATCAAGTGGTAATCTGTATGTGGAGCGCAATTAATACAAGTGATTTATTGTGCGGGGAGTTTTGTCACCGGACAGCTAGATAATGCTTCTAATGAGTGAAACTGAAATACTGTTTGTTCTTCAGGAATCTTATTTCTTCCTCCCATGTGCTTGGTCTTCTTTTATCTTCTCTTTTATTGTCCGTTCTCCTCCAGTTGGTTGTTTTTCTGCTTTTGTCTTCAATGCTGAGGACTTGCTGCCTCTTACTATATTTATTACGCTTATGTTAGACTAACAGCAAAGCTTGCCAAGCAGCGTTGTGTCTTTTTCTGCGGCCATAAAAGTCAAATTTTACCTTGAAAATACTGTAACTGTAGCTGGGAAGTTTACAAGGTGGAATAAAAGCTGTTTCTAAACTTGTTTTGCTCCTGATATGCTGCCATCTGATCTGTGAGTCAGTCGAGTTTTTTCAAGCAGATACGACACTTAAGAGTTGCTAAGACGAAGTTTCATAAGCACATTAAGAACTTTTTGCATCCTGTTATTGATGCATATAGTTGCAGTTCATAACTTACTTACTCTGGATTATTTTTTGCAGCAGTCTGTTTTGTATGAACGCTAAGTTTTCTGCTTCACAGCTTCGGCTTGTTCTTCTGTTTTGGGTCATTATTGGACTGAGACGTAACCCGGAATAAACTTTAACACTGACGTTTTGTTTTGTCACCAGATGACAGCGGCTGCACTTCGTTTTGTTCTGTCACCGGTGTCATTGCTCTGTCATCGGCGCTGTTACTCATCGTGACAGCTTTGTAAGAACTCGTCTCCTTTTGTTGTTCGGAAAAAGAAAAAAAAAAATTATAACCCAAAATAAACTGAAGTGTCTGCTGTGTCACCAGCAGCTAAAGTTTGTATTACTCTGTCATGGGTGTCACTCTGGTGTCACTGGTGCCATCAGTCATCCGGAGGGATGATGCCCTGTCATCACGGCTGCTTTGTTGTTGTTGAATGAATAAAAGCTACAACAAAAGGTGAAAGACTACAGAGGATTAGAGGATGATCCTCATGTATCATCAGCTGCAGTTTATCACTCACTGATGTCTTTGTTTCAACATTTGTGCTGCAACTATAAAAAACTCATCGTTTTACTATCATATGATACATTTTCCAGCATAATCAAAAGAAACAGATATTCCATGTGGTGATTTATTACTGTGAGCCAGCAGCTGTAATGTTGCATTAATGTCACTAAATGTCACTGCTGCCATCACTCAGGGGGCTGTTTGTCTGTGAAGTCGTACACGTGCAAAGATATAAATTATTATTGACTGAAGTAAACAACACACAGGGGGAGTGACTGAGTGGCGCTCGCCGTGTCACTGATGTGTCGAAAGAGTTTTTGCTCCCCATAATGAAAAAATCTTATAAAGTGGTCTGTGAACTGTCAGACAATGTGGGCAGAACCTTGTTTTCTTTCCTGCAGAAGTTAAGGTTTGACACTGAGATTATAGGTCCAAATAATGTTGAATTTAAAGATAAAATCTCAAAAGTATTTTTCATTTATTGCATTCGCTTTCTTGACCAGAAATAAATGAGAAGATTGATGCCATTCTTACTGCCAGAAGCAAAGAATAAGCTAGACTGGTTTTGTCCAAAGTAAAACACAAACAAACAAAACAAAAAAAGGTTCACACACCTTTGATAAGCTTACAGTAATATATAAACTAGGGCTGTCAATCAATTAAAATTTTTAAACGCGATTAATCACATTAGTGTCCTGAGTTAACGTGCGATTAATCGCAAATTAATGGCTAATTTTTTACCCTGCTCTATATGTAACTCAACAAGATATTTATTGCGTTTCTTATACTCTAGGAAAAATTGGAGGACAATAATAATTCCTTGGCCATCATGTGGTATTTAAGACTGGACGTGCTCCGTTGGTAACTTAGTTCACATTTACAGTAAATACAAATTACTTTTGTTTTGTCCAGAGAACCATCGGGCAAAACTTTAAAGCTAAACTTTCCGTTTAAAAGTCC
>JAQMCX010000015.1:2070900-2134633 GCA_029814765.1 Acanthurus leucopareius
TTTCTGTATCCATTTCTGCTTTGTAACCGTTTGCAATGTTATTTTAGCGCCACTTCCTGAAACTACGGGAGCTGGCGAGGCACAGACCGTGCGTGCGTTAATTGCTCGTTAAAAAAATTAGTGCTGTTAAAAGGAGTTTGAGTTAACGCGTTATTAACGTGTTAACTTCGACAGCCCTAATATAAACTAAAAGTCTGTAAGTTGTGTTCTTTTGTTTCCATGTGCATGTAAGAAACCCCAAAACTAGATCTAAAGTTATGAAAGACAAGAGTAAAAAACTTCCATTAAGTGGGTTAGGCTGATTGGCGTTAAGTGCTGCAGCACATCACAGGCTCAGGCTCGGGGGGGTTGCATTGTTAGCGTGTTGCCACAGGTCTTTCTCTGCAGCTGTTACTCACTCAGGCAGATGTTGTCGTGGAAAAAAGCGAGGAAGTCGTTGCATTGTTCCCTGTGGTTGCCGCTCGCCGCGCAGGAGCACCAGGGTCCCACGTTGGATGTGGAGTTGTCAAGGTAGTTGGGAGTTATTGTGCTTCCTGTAGAGGCGGGGGGGAGACAGGTGGGACAACTCAGTTCTGTCTGTTTACAGGTGAATTGAAATAATACAACTTCTCATGTTGCTAGGTTCATGCACAAAACCACGTGAGTAAGATGTGAAGTCTTTTATAGCTGAACTGAGATGAACCAACACGTTTTTTGCTGTATTTTCTTATTTCAGATCCTCTACCTGCTGCCTTCTACATCTGAAACTGATTTTCTGTAAACACCTCATACATGTAGGTAACAGCTCATCCAAGGAGTGTAATCACACTACAAATGCCTTACTCTGATCAAAGTAATCAAATACAGGCATTTACATGGAAAATTCACACGAATGTATTCACTGAGAGAGATATCAGAAAGGAGAATAGATGAAAGTGAAGTAAAAAGATGCAGAAACACAAAGCGACGGGTTCGTCAGCTCGGCACCCCGGTGATCAAATGTTGACTGGTTCTATCGGTTACTGACACTGACATGAAAAAAGCCAGTAAAGTTGCACTGAACGAGTATTTCAAAGGAACGAGTCGCACATTTGCTAAAAATACTCAGATCTTTTGTGACAGGCAATTATTTCCAAAATGAGATGTTCCTCGTGGATATACTTATCATATAAAAGACAAAAAAAAAAAAGAGGCTCATACACGATCCTCCTCTTGATCTCTCAGGGAGTCTTATTTGATGCTACAACAGATCAAGTCACAGAAATGAGTATTGCAGCAGTTGTTTAGTGTTTGTAGACTTATGAATTTCTAACCAGCGTATCCGTGGGGACGGGCAGCCGGGTGGACTTTGATAAGTGCCGAGTCGGCGGCACGGACACAAAGGTCTCTCAGATGTTTTCTGTTTTTTTTTTTATTATTATTCTTTTTCTGCCGTCGGAGCTTTTCAGCAGGAAATGATTGGGAAGTCATTCTCTGGGAAGAGCAATATGGCCTTGTAGCTCGTAGTTTTAAAAGAGATAGAATTTAAAATAAATAGAATTGCTGCACTTTGGGGCAGTGTGGCGAAAAGTTCTGATTTACCTCCATCGATTTTCTTGGTCCCAGGCTTCCAAACAACAACAACAACGCCTCAGCGTCTCACTTCTACTTCAGTTGTCTGGAATGGCCAATCTCTGCTGCGCCGCTTTATGTCTCTGTCTTCCTTAATCTGTCTCCTTCAATCCCTCACAAACTAAACAACCCTTTTTTCTTTTTTTTTGTCTTTTGTAGCAGTTCAATTTGGCGTTGTTGTGCCGTAATGACATTTCTTAAACTGAGCGGTTTTTAACAACCTTTTGTGCATTATGTGATCTTTTGTTGAGTTTTTTTTAATTTAAGGCATAATAAGCCGCGTGCTCCGCCTCTGCATGTCCCCACTCGTTGTCACGTCAGGGATAGTCCTCTCAAAACAGCGGTCAATAGTTGTAATTGCGCTACTTATAATGCCAACGACTTGGCCGGGCCGCGCTGCAGCCACATTAATCAGCGCTTCATCGATTGTTGAACCGCGCTTCTCATCACAATCCTTGATTCATTCTTTTGAGTCCTGTTCAGTGCACTTGTCTGCCCCTCCGCCTTTCCCTCCACCTCCTCTACAACCCTTTTTTTTTTTTCCCCGTCCCTGATCCATCACGTTTGGTGGGTGAGCCGGAGCTGGAAGAGAAAGATTTAGTTCTTACCCATCAGGCCGGTGTAGGCAAGTAGACATGCTCCGTAGTTTTCCTGCTTGCAGCCGCTGGCGCTCTGCTCGGAAGGTTGGCAGTCGTACTGGAACTGTGCCCAGCGAGACCTGTGGGAGCGATAACATGCCATCCATCATTTACTCGTGCTTGGCTGCTGCACTCATCGAGTCACTGAGGGGGGAGGCCAGAAACGGTGCTTCCTCTCAACAACAGGATGCGGATCTAAAAAAAACCCCACAGGGCTCATCTACCTGCCTACACTCCTACATCAGCTCCCTCCATCCTTCACTTCAGCCTTGACTCCAGTCACCCCTCATGACACTCATCCCTCCTTCATCTTTCCTGCCTTTACTTTCCCCAGCGAGCTGTCAGGCTGCACGGAGTCAATGAGGGGCAAAGACGGGCCTTGGCTCCGCTCTCTAAATACTGTGGGCAGAGTGAAGCAGCAGGTCTGACCTCCAGGAGATCAGACAAATATGGATCTTTCATACGAATACTTCCTCACACGGCCGCTCTCTCCCGTCCCCTCTTTCACCTTTCCTGCCAGCCGGCTCAGACATCTAGCCTCATCATCATCATTGTACAAGGCTATCCCGGCCATCATATCGCATCATCGGCCCCCGTCGACTGGCATTTGCAACTGGATCCCCTCAGGGCACCACAACTCCCTGCTCTCCCCTCGTTTGTCATGTCATTATAATGATGTACGTAAAACTCATAGGCTGTGCAGTAAGTGAAGGCATCCTCCGCAGGCTGCCGGTTAATGCCAGCTGACTGGTGTGGGATTGGCGAGCTGCGCGAGGGGGGGGGGGGCCTTGAGATACTTCATCCACCGGGGTGGCGGTGGAGAATAATGCCTGATCGATAGCCGTGACAGATGAAGCCCTTTGTCTTCCTGACATTTGAAGAGGAACTAGATTAAACGCTGGCGACCATCCGCTGTCACAGAGCGGAGGCTGACTGGACGGGCATGAGAACTCCATGTTTTCAGTCTCCAGTGAGAGACGGAAATACACCCTCGAAATTTTAATGACTCCGTAAGAGATTATGATTGATGGACATTTCAAATTAATTAGAATTTAAATGGAATCCTTGTTTTAATCAGTGTCTAGCAAACATGTGTATTTAGCGCAAAATAAATCTGTTTATTCTGATAACTGATCTCACACAAAAAGGTCAGTTTTTCTGCAAAACGCTTCCTGATCCCGCTCCGTCTCAGCTGTGCACTGATGAACGTTTTCCGAGCATTTCCCATGGAAAGTCACGTGTGAATCCCACATGAGGAAGGCCGCTCTAATAATGATCATTTCACATGGCTGCTCGTTGCCTGGCTGCTCCTCTCAGAAAATGAATGCAGAATTTAATTGAACTAATTAAACACAGTTAATGAGTATAACAATTGAATTAATTTAACACAGCTCACTAATTAAATCTAAATGAACATATCATACCAGCCAGAACTATCTTCCTAGATACACAATGCTATTTATTTTCCTGAGGGAAAGTTAATGTGCAAGTCCACCACATCAACAAAGCACTTCACACTCAACACAGCAGAAAAAAGCCCTGATCACAAAACAGAGTGGTGCAGCAAAATGCATCTGCATGTCTCTGCAGAAGAAGCGGCGCCAGAAGCTCAGTGACACTGCGACTGAGGCTGGTTGGTCAGTATATTTGAGCTGCTCTCACAGACTGGATACTCCTCAAGCTCACACAAGTCAAGTGTAAAATAAGTGTCCGGTGTGAAAAAGCAGTGAGCCGAAGTCAGCAAGTGGCTGGTGGAGCTGGTCAAACATCTAAAGAAGAAAAAGACCCACATGGTTTTTCTCAGTAGTTGGCGGATCAAACAAAATGGACGTGGCGGTAACCTCATGCAGGTGTGTTCTCTGTGTTCAGCACTCGATAGCTGAGTTTCATCACGTGGGAGTCGACTTTCCACCTTCAACTGTTAAAAAAGGGTTTTAACCTCAAATATCAGACGTTAGAGCGTCAGAGTAGTAAGTTTTACCCTGCTTTCATGGATTACCAACCTACTTCTTTATCTGAGTGTTGAGTCAGTGAGGATTCTTGTTTATATGATGCATGACAACACAAGAACAAAAGATAAAAAGATAATATCAGGCAAATATGTAATAAGTAAGCTGTGAAAAGTGTTTACATTAATGTTAAGTTTGATATGATCTGCAGTAACAGAGCAAAAACTGTGTAATCCTTTAAGAAAAGTCACAGTTGCTGCTGCAAATGATCAGCTCAGTGAGTCAAATGACACAAACTGAGGAAGCAAAGTGTGAAATGTGTTTTGGCTGCAGGCGGGATGTTAAAACATTTCACATTTCTACCTGCACACGTAGTCGGCCTTGCAGATCCTCAGCTGAGCGAGGCAGTTGGGCTTCTCCTTGTCCTCGTACGAGCAGGACGGCACGATGGTCTGCCGGCGGCGCTCTGCGCAGGCCGTGTCGGTACAGGGACAGAACAGCAGCTCGTGGGTGTAGTCGGGAGGAACGCGGTCGAAGAACTTCCTCAGCGCCTTGTTGCACTTCGGACGGTTGCACGGCCCCGAGCGTGCAGACGGCTGGATGCAGGCCGAGACGTATTCCGTACGAAGCTTTTGACACGTCTCATCTATGTTGCAGGCCTTGGCGGCATCCAGGCAGCGGTTCACCGTCGTGACTTCAGACTCTAGGAGGAGAATAAGAAACAAACGTGAGGCAGAAAACATTTCGTCTTTGTGTCTGGTTTGAGAAAATCAAATCCCAGGCAATGTTTATCAATGATTTCGAGGCCTAATTGGAGTTATTATTGACTCGCTGCTCTCACCTCCCGACTCAGACGCAGTGTTGCATGCGCAGATGAAAAAAATGCACGTGTGTCGTGCAAAGTAAACCCAAATGATGATCATATGTAATAGCCCCCCATGTGATGAATAGAACATGAATGTTGTTTTAATGTTGCATAAGCCGGGGCACTGGATGTGATTCAGCTGAGGCCTAATGGCTGAATTTTTCATTCTGCTGGGTTAATGCAGAGTGGCAGTGCTGAAGAAGCAGCTCCCTCCTCCCTCCAACCGCACAACAAGGCCTGTAATTACTGCTTCTTCCCCTTCATCCATCCATCTTTCCAACACTGCCTCCCTACATCTGGGTACATCCCTCACTCACCTGACTCCCTCCTTCCCTCGCCATCTTCCTCCCTCGCTGTGTGCCTGCCACTCTCAGTGCAGCCATCACCCCCCGCTCCATCTGTCTCATCCCTCTCTTCCAGCTCTCCCTCCCCTCTCGCCCATCCATTCTTCCCTCGACTTTGTCCACCTCTGCCTCCCCCGGCGCCCATGCTCTCTCTGACTTCCGCGGTAATGAGCCACCTATGTGGAGGAAGTGGAAAGCCCCCTTTCATAACCATCTCTCTCTTTTTTTTTCGGCCAAATTATTTCCCAATCCATCATCATGTGTGTGTTTTTCCCCAAGCGACCCACCAGTCAATACGGCCATGATGATGCTCAGCTCCTCTGGCAGAAAGCGCTGCTCATTAGTTTGTAAACTGCCTGTAGTTTGTGTCTCCTGGTGAGTTCGCCTCTCACCAAGCTGTCATATAAAATATGAATGGCCTTGGAGAGCAAGCTAACAACCCATCACAAAGCATAGGTTACTCCCAACTTAACTGCAAGGCAGATGAGGGGGGAGGCGTAGGGGGTGGGTGGGGGACCTGATGGAGCTGCAGGGCGGGATGACAAATTGCATCCAGTGGCCACATGCATGGGAAACGAGATATGCACATACATTTTTATGCTATCATTGTGTTTTTTAAAGGTCATTACTTATTCATGAGGAGACTTGTTGAGCGTGCATGTGCTTATCCAAGAACACCCTGCTTCACATTCATGCCTCACACGAGTTTACACCTCCGAGCTGCCCGGTGCAACCACAGTCCCGAGCAGTTCCTCACTGGAGCGGCTCAAAGTACTCGTGCACTACCGCAGGCCTGCTCCTGTATTATTCATCTCAACATGTCTAAATTTTGAATCTGCAGCAGAGTCTGCGAGTGTTTGTGCATTCTGTTGCTTTGGCTCCAAAATCAGCACAGTTAATTTGAAAAATCAGTGGCTTTAAGCTTTAATGGAAATTTCTACATTTGTCAACCTGGGACTTATTTTAACGTTCTTGAAAACTTCCAACAACTGTGATAACATTCAAACACGAATGCCGTTTTTGAATTCCTGCAGTATCCACCTCTGTGAAGGACGACAGCTCAGTGCTTAAGGAGGGACTTCTTAAAGCACTGCTGTAGTAATGCCCACCTCTGCAGGTGGAGTAGAAAGCCTCCCAGCATGCACCTGGACAACATTTTAATGGACATCAGTCCCTGTTTCTGCAGCGATCCTGGTACTGTTGCACTTTATATTTTATTATATGAAATTTCCACAGTTTCTACAGTTCATCTGCGGTTATTCCAGTGAATATTAACACAGATGAGGGTTGTGGTGTGATGGTTCGTGCTGATGCTCAACCTTAAAGCTCATGAAGAGCCTCACTGAACTGAGAAATAACTGAATTCTTCAGTAACAACATGTTTAACATGTTCTAAACACTAAATATCTCTAATATACTACTGTACAGTCCATGCCTATACATGAAGTAATGTATGTATCTATTTATTAGCAGAGGAATCATTGTTTACAATATAATAAATATACCTAGAATACATCCACATAACAAAGGTTTATTCTACAGAAATATAAGACACTGGACATTTTACACTGTTTTTCTTCAATAACACTCGATTGTTGTTTGACTTTTGGCTTTTATATCTTCTGAAGTTGAGCACAGCAGTCAAACTTCACAAAGGAGCAAAACACAAACCCTTAAGAGACACTTTCCAAGCCTACACAGGCTGAGTATTTGATACTTAAAGAGACTTTCAGTATTTTCTGTAGAAAAATCACACTTTTACTGGATGAAAAAATGAACTGAAGGTTTGGACAATGAAAGGTCTAAAGCTGCTACTCTGCTCACCTAAACACCCTCAAATTAAATTCTGCACTTAACCCTCATAGTTACTGTGTCATTTTGGATCTGAAGTGCTGTTGTGCTTGTTGTTTTAAAAGCTTCTGACCAACCTATAAAATTAAACATCCGAAGAAAAAGAAAAAGAAACAGTTTGTCCTACAACCAAGGTGCATGATGCAGAAAATCCTGGAGAGGAAAACAGTTTCTGTTTCTGAGGGCCAAAGATGCATTAAAAAGCCTCTTTCCTGGTGTGGAACATCCCATGTGTTTATACAGAGGCAGCCTGAAAAAACACTGTCTGCACTTTATGTAACTGACTAATTGGTAAAGGGGTGAAGTACTCTGTTGTTTGAATACTCCTAAAAATATGCAGAGCTGCGGCTCCAGCCTGCGTCTTTGAAAAGGGTCATCACTCTGTTTGAGGGAGAGATGCTATAAGGGCGGAAAAACATCCATTAATCACGTCTTTGTTGTTTTGGCAGTCGACTTGTCAAGATGCATGGCATGGATGTCAACTTTGACCTCCTGCGGAGTCGCTGGAGTGAAAATTTACGAGGACGCTGCACACTGCAGGTCCTCCGCTGCTGTAATTCAAAGCAGCCCAAAACGAGCGGTGTCATTTTAATAAGCAGCTTATGTATAAGGTCACGAAAAATGAACGATCAAGCGCGCTGGAAAGGACGTCCACTAAATCTGCTTTTTTTTTTCCCCCCTTATGGTTTATGCATGCATTTTCTGATCATATAGAACTAAACATACTGTCTTCCATTTACAGGTGAGGACACTTTATTCCATTTTATTAACCTGCAGCCTCACTCATTTATGCACAACAAGCCCATCGAAGAATAGACTGGGACTCTTCAAGCTGCTTCTTATGAAATATTACATTTAATGGACAAGTAATTGGTAGAATGTTTCTAGCAGATCAAGTAAAAACACCTCCTACTACCTCCAAGATATGTTTTTAATTGTTGTGCTTCTTATAGTTCTTATTATAGACCTGATCACTTTCTGTCCTTATAGATTCATCAAAACAGGTTTGCAAATAGATGATGCATTCAAGGGTTATGGCTGTCTCTGTGTTTTTGACCAACCTACAAAGTTTGGTGTTATATATATAAATATATATATATATAAAAGGTAGGTGACATCTAGTTACAATTAAATAAGTAATTATGTCATTTATTATGTCATAAGCATGTGCAACACTTTGGATGTTAATAGTTTTATGTTTCTCCCATAGACCACCATTCAAAATGACTATTTATTAAAAACTATATCCAATTACAAATAACACAGTTTAACAATATCACGTGTCGTCTGATTGTCTGCTGTGTTTCTCGTCCCTGTCAGACTTCATTTTGCCCCCTGATCTTGATAATTGCTTTGATGAGCATAATCACCAGAGCTGTTCTTGCTTGTGAGCACTCACAGTTGTACAGAGCTGTGGGCGAACAAAATCATTTCATAAGCAGGGTTTTAATATACGACAGCCCTCTGGTTTAACTGCACACTGCTGCAAAGCCGTGTGAAGCCGTGTTAAGTGGAGTGGCCGTACCCCTGATCTTTGCAGCGATAATGGCCAGTAAGTTGTTGCACAACCTGAATTTATCTTAAAGGCTATTATGCAAACTCTCTGCTGAACCGGCCTCATGAAACTGTTAAATCATTTGCCTTCTCTCATCCCCGCGGTATGAAACGGCATGTGCAGTTTGCCGGTGTCACCTTGCATTACTTTCAAGATTGAAATCATAAAATTTGTATTATAAAACTGATCCCTCATTGCCGTCAGTTGCACCGGCTGCGACGGCTCGTCTGGTTTCGCTCTGCTTCAGCTGTGCCTTTTTGTCTCGAGGGCTGCAGACCTATTAGGAGGTTAATCAGCAGCGCTGGGACGCACCTGGGCTGCTCCGTGTATATTAACACACTGTTTTTAAATTTTTTGAATTAAGCAGTATCCCTTTTAACTGTCATTATCCACCATTATCCACTTGTTAAACATTTTTTTTTTGTGTGTGTGTGTGTGCGTGTGTGTTGGACATTTATAATTATAATGTGTGGCATGCATGAATGCCTTCCATACTAATCACTTCATTTAAGTCATTATTTAAGTTTCACAGACTCTCCATCTCGGCTTCACTCATCCAGAGAATAATTGCCATCGCAGAAAACAAAACACTTGACTTCATGTCCTCTCCGGTGGAAAAAAATAAAATAACGTAACTCCTCATTTGTGTGCAGCTCGACTCTTTTCCAAACCTCCAACAGGAAAAAAAAAGGTAGCGTTGTTTGAGTAAACAAACCAGCTCCGTCTGTCTTTCACTTTCTTTTTCTCACTTCCTCTGTCTCTTTTTTTTCCCTCTCACCTCTTACCATGACTCTCTCTCTACGCTCCCCCGAAGTTTTTGCTGCTTCCAGCTGCATTAAAGCAAATAGGTAATTAATCTGTGCCTCGGGGGCTAACAGCAGCACATACCAGGCCTGCGGCTTGCCCACAGGCGCAGAGGCAAGACAGAAGCAAAGTGTGGGTTGTTACTCATCAAACACTTCAAAAACCCGTCTGCATATCCACGTCTTCTCTGCCGAAATGATGCAGAATAACATCTTGATTTTCCATCTCTTTGGCACATAACATAGTTGGGACCCACTCAGTTTTTTTGGTGGGTTTTTGTTTGTGAAAAATCAATGCTTTTGATTATCTACATAACATTTTTTTTTCTTTTGCTCAGTTACAGTAACTGAAGGAAGAAACAGAAAAAGAAAAAAAAAGCACTTGTAATGGTGTCGGCTTGCTCAGTCACCTGCAGCGATGGAGGCCAGTCGAACGTAGTCGGAGCCCCTCTCCTCCGGTTCATACGGGTAACTTTCCACCAGGCTGAGCCCTGCCAACGTACAGGAGAGACGTATGTTATTAACACAAATGCTCTTTACATATAAAAATTACAAACAAGGTCCCTTTGTTTAGTGTGTGAATGTTTAGAGATGTTTAAAGAGGAACCAGTATGGAAATGAGCTTTGACCGAAACTGGTACATTTCATCAAATAGCAACTTCTATGTCTGCTACGGCACTCAGGGCAATTTCACACCGGAAGGTTCGTGTTTTGTCACATCGTCTACATTCGGTCTGGTCTGTTTCGGCTTCACACAGCAATCATGAAAACAGACTAATGGACTTCACATGACGAACCTACATCATATCCTCATCAAGTACGTAGGTTGAGTGTCTCTGTACTTTACACTGACTGGTTTGTTAGCGGGTGTGTTGAAAATGCCTTGTTTTGTAGCTTGATTGTAGCTTTATGAGTTTTTTCTAGTTGGCCCTTAATAAAGTCTTCAGACCAAATGTTAATAAGACATCTGGTCTCCTCTTCCCTCCATGTAGTTCCTCTGCCCAATTGTTTTATTTGGTTACGGTTGCTTGTTTTTCCGTTTTCCGGGTAGCCTGCCGTAACTTCCTGTCATTGGTGCGAAGGTTCAGATTCAAACCTTCGCCTTCACACTGGACACTAACTGAACCATGGTTCAGTTTGATCCAGATCTTTTTTGTTGGACCAAATTTCAGCTGTTTGATCCGGATCCTGGACCAGGGGAGGTTTCACACCTGCTATTTTGGTCTGGATCAAACTGAAAAGTCCGAAGGTCCGGACCAAACGTGGCAGGTGTGAAAGCGCCCTTTGTCTCTTTAAAAAATAGGATTAAATTAATAAAGAAAAAGGCTGAAACAACATAACCTGCTCGCGTGCTTTTCATGTAGCCTCAGTTTGCGGTCATTTTAATTAATGCAACTTGATTTACCAATGCAAACCACGTGGGCACAATTTTTATTCAAATAAAAGGAGTGAGATTAGATTTAGAAGCTTTGCTCCTTTAAAAATACAGACACTGGAGTAATCGGCTTACCTCACTTACTTTATATTACACTTTACTGGTGCTAATTCCCAAACAAATCAATCTAGTTAGCTAAATCAATTGACATGCAGTGTGAGTGACTTCTGGGTCACTTTGGGGAATTCAGGGGGGTCCGGGGCCTCGGGGCAGTTGCCTGCTTGGTAATCCAGCCTCAGCTTAATTGAAAAGAAGTCCAGCTCTGAAGTAAATTAACCACAATTACAAACACAGCAACAAAACCAGGTCAGATGAGTCAGAAAACCAATTAGCTGCCTTTTGAGCTCTAAAAAAGGCCTGTTAATCAGAACGTCAGCATGTTGGTCCTCAAAGCAGCATTAGGGGGGCAGAAGGAGCTGTGATGAAGCCACAAGATCTCCGTCCAAATGCAGCTTGTTTAATGTTGTTGAGAATTATTTCAAAATAAAACAAACACAAAAAAACTGAATGGACCCATGAAGCATAATTTCAAGATTTGCTCGTCACAAGATGTCAGGTATTTGTGTTTTTACAAGTCTGGGTAACTCAAACAAACAAAAATCAAGCATTTTGTTCCAAGAGCGTTAGAAGATTGTTCTGCAATGTGAAGCAGGGGTGAACAATTAGCGCACAGAGCAGCATCCACAATAGGAAAACATGCTAACAGGGAGCATTTCTGCTTCAAAAACACAGCTACGTTTAGATTCTTCACCTAATGTGATATAAAAAACAAAGTTGTTGACAATTTTTTAAGGAGTTATTACCTCAGTTGTTTCAAACATTTTTTAATGAAGCCTTCAGATCATGGTGAATATGGTACCTCATGACTGTCAACTTCACACTCACAACAACCTAAAAATAATGATAGCTGATGTACGAGAGCCAGGCAGCTGAGCTGTACTGACTTTGTTTCATTAGATAATGTTCTCTTTCATGTGTTTACATGTTTGCACTTGACACATTTGTGCTTTGCTTGCACTACATTCGCATTATTGTCAACCTTGCAACGTTGTACTCGTTTTCAGTTTGTTAACATTTTCAGGCTAAATGTGTAAATTTGTATGTAAATGTACCACAAAGTAATGGGAAATGACAACAGAATTGCAAAGCATGTGAAATAAGCACAAAAGTGATCAAATACAAAGAGTGTGGGTGGAACAAAAGGAATAAGAGCCTCAGTTTTAACTATTTTTGACATAATAATCACTCTTTTCATTTCAGCCTGGAATTAACTGTTGCGATATCTGGAGGCGGAAGCCTAATTCATGTGTAATGGGTGGCACACGCTTGATAATTCTTCCAATAATGTACTGTACCTGCTCCCGCCCACCTCTCAGGGGCAGAAGCATCAGATTGTGTGTGTTAATGCCAGGCTTACCATGCAGCACCGACTGATGAAGACTCCAGTAGATGCTCAGGCAGTTCTTCTCCTTCTTCATGCCTCGTTTACATTGGCATCCATGCAGAGGAGTGGACAGCAGCGCTGTCATGGCGTTCTCACACTGGTTTCGTGCTCCGGGCCCCAGCTTAACGCTGCCGTCCCCCGCCACACACTGCCGGAGGGTTCGCAGTCGTGGGCTGCAGGTGTCGTCACTGGAGCAGGTGTCTCCGGCGCGCAGGCAGTCCCTCCCGCCTGCAGAGAGCGCCATACGTGGGACTCCTGCAAGACAGGACAGGCAGAGGACGGGTCAGTGTCATGTTGTGGTCCCACATAATGAGCTCTGAGCAGGAGATGATGCAGTTTTATGTTATAAAGAACTGAGTTAAGGTAACAGCGATTCCACATTTAACACAAAAACACACATTTGCATTTAAGTATTGCACTTTCAATTCAATTTTAATAAGAATGGGCAAAACTGATGCAGCAGAAGTCAAGATTTTATGACTTTTTCTCTCTACTACAGCTCTGAAAACTTTTGTTCGTACACTCCCCATCATTTGCATCAGACGCTGTGTTATAAACGCACAAAAATGACACTGACAAGATCACAATGGTCTTATCAGGGACATTTCATTAGACTTGACAAAGCCCTTCTGAGGCCACAGACGACATTGCGCAACTGTTATCACAAAATCACTCCCCGTTGCAAGTAAATTAATTTTTAATGTGCAAGAGCAGCGGACTGCTCCTTTAAGCGAATCAAAACAATGACGGTAAATGAATGTGAGATTTTATGATCCACTGAATCATTGCTAAAATAGTGTCAATTGGACTGAATTTAATAATTGCATCACATTTCTATAGCCCTTGTCAGAGGCAATCAGACTCGATAAGGATGCATCTCACTTGTGTATTCAAGCATTTTATAATTATATGCACAAACCTGAGGGGTGGGGGGGAGTGCTTTATTAAATATGAATTTATGCAGTTGTCCACACAGAATGCATCTGACACCACCGACTGGATTTTTATGAAATTTGGGGGTTAGATGCTTCTCACCAACACATCCTGACATTTTGAAAATTACAGTGAAGTGCTGCAGCTCCAGTCGAATCAAAGTGTCATATTTGCCACAAATTAGACCAGAGGGGGGGCTGCATCATCCGTGTGGGGGGGGCCGCATGATTACTGTTGTCTTGTTTTATGTGGGAATAATATCATGCAGGCTTTATTCCCCGGAGGACAGTAAATGCTTGTTATTCTCAGCCTTCTACGAGCTCTTTGACTCACTCTTTAAAGACCTCCTCTGTTTGTCTGTTTGATGAGCTGAGCTGGAGGTTGCAGGTATTTTCCAGCTGCAGGCAAGCAGTGGAGGAGGGTGGAGATGGAGGCGGAGACCATTTGCACTTTGATTCATCAGTGCATAGTAAAGGAAGGCAAAGATGCAGAGCAACATCAAGGGCCATTTAAAGTAAAAAGAAAAAAAAAAGATTCCTTTAATAGGAAAAAAAAATTGAAGCAGGTAATTTTGATGAAACATAAATGGATTTAAAACACTTGTGGTGTTCTTAAATCCATTATTTATTGCATCCAAACTACAAATGACCAAGATTAAGACTGTGAGGGCAGCGTTCAAACATGCTAGTATTCAGATGGTTTGATATTTTACATTTATGTTCACAATATTAGAGATTATGAACATCTGAGGCTGATGGGAATGTCAGTTCTGCAGCAATCTGAACTTAAACTAAGGCATGGAACAAATTATGGCCTGATGGTGGCGCTACATGTGTGATCATTGGGTCACTGGGTTTCAGTTTTGTTGAATATGTATGATACATATGTCCATGAAAATATGTACTTAATTTTATGCCAAGGTATTGAAGAGTTGTTATATCATTTCAACCAGGACTCAATCAGAATGATCGACTGGCTGCCATCAGACCATCCTCAGGATCAATGCTGCTGACTGGCTGCAAATCTCACTCAAATTAACGACAGATTAACTTGTACAAAATCAAACCCAACAGCTCAACTTTGTGAAGAAAAATTCGCCAAAAAAGGGGGAACTGTATGTTTGGGGGGTTAATTGAATATTCATTCTTCTGTTGCAGCTGCACTGAGGGCACCAACATCCACAGTTTTCTCATTATTTTAGAGAACATTTAAACCAATTTAAATGATGGTGATTTGCTTAAAACAACCGAGAATAAGTTATCCATGCTTGACAGATTCTAACAAATCCTTGTCAAAAGCATTTCTGTTACACTGACTACTGTGAGACTTTCTGAGCACTGAGCTGGTTCAGTAATTAAATCTTAATCAAATTTGACTCAATCACAGCTCAATCAAGTGATAAGGAGCAAAAGCAAAATACCCATAAAGACAGAAGCTTGCTAATTATCCACTGGAGCACTGACAGGGCTATCAGAGCTCAATGTTTTCATCTGGCTCAGACTGCAACGCATGGTATCGTTTACTGACACTGGAGCAGGGGTTCCTCTCTCCATGCAAAGGACCCACAATGACATTAACTTATAGCAAGGGCCCCTCTTCTGCAAGATGCATTTAGAAACCAACCGATAAAGTATAAAATCCACACTCTATGTTCACTTTCTTTCAAGCTGAATATCGACAACAGTGCAGCTCTAAAGCAGGTCAACACTGACAACTCATGATGTGATAAATGATGTTTGACTATTGACTGTTTCGGTCTTTTTTTTGTGTGTTTGTTTTGCATTTTTCCTCGTCTTAGCAGCCGTTCTACATCTCATCCTCCCTGCTGGCCTCTTCTTTGACAAAAGCATCTCTGAACCAGGTCTACATCCTCCACTGGAGCCTGCTGAAGGTGGGGAGAAGAAGGGTTAACTGCCATGTACCCAGCAGGAGACTTCTCAACCTTTCAGAGGACTTTGCTCGTCTCGTAATAAGCTGTCAATAAAAGTCTAGACAGAGAGTGAGACAAGATGCTTGTTGCTGTGGGTTTAGGATGTTTGCAGAGCCCACTGAGAGAAAGCATCTGCCACTCAAGTGAAGAGCTCATCTCTGCTAAGGTCCTGACAGGCGGCTCTTAGTGAGCCAAAAAAAAGAAAAAAATCCTCCTCAACATTTCATTTATTCCACTATAGAGTCTTAAAATCTGGTTCATTTTATAGAAAGCACATGGAGGGAGAGACAGTAAAAAAAAACTTGCAGGGTGAGATAATGTCATTCGTTTTCGATGCTAATCAGCTCCACTCACGAGTTTTCTCAGATCAAGTGTTGGTACCTCAGAAGGAGCCGAGGAATCAGCCTTGTGTCAAGACACTTCACTCGCTCCGAGAACAACTCTTAAAATGCGCATTTGCATTTGGAAATGCATGATATTATCTCACGCCTGTGGTAGTTCTCCGCACTTAAGAGAGACAATATTTGAACACATTTAAAGTGATTTCTTTTGCCTCTTCTTATGCGAGTCTGCGGGGCTGTAGGTGGAAGCGGATATGTGGGTGGTGCGTGTGGGTGTGCTGATATGGAAGGTGGAGCACAGAAGAACCTTAAAGCCAGGTTTGGCTCCAAGGGCTTTGAGGCATAGGAATAAAATTAATAAATAAATAAAAAGCTACAGCAGCAGCAGCAGCAGCAGCGGTGCCTTATTCTTAATTAATCTTATTAAATTGCAGCTAATCCAGTGTGGAGAGAGGTTTGATATTTGTCTGAGAAATTAAGCAGCACTCTAGATTTGCGGGCGATAGCTGTTTGCCTGGAAACAGAGCCGCGGCGCACCGGCAGTTCAAAGCGAGACAGTCAAAACCAATTAGGAGAAATCAGTCGCCTTGTCATTCAAATTCGTTCCATCCTATATGCCTCCCTGTTTATCCCACTGAGGTAAATAATCTGTTTGAGCTCTCCCTCTCCGCTGTTTTGTTTCTATTCCTCTTTGTTTCATTTTATCTCTGAATTCCTCTCTGCTCACGTCATCCTTTCTACTTATCTCTCTCCCCTCCTTCTCTTCCTCATCCTTCACTCGCACAGACACACACCTGTCGTGGTTCAAGGAGCAGGTTCTGAAATTAAAGAAACACTTTCCATAAGACAAAATACTCCCACAAAAAAAAAACAAATACTGAATTCTCTTTTCGTTCCTGTGATCTCGGGCTTCATCCTTATAGATAGAAACAAAACAACAGCCGAGAGGAGCTGGCGGTGCTTCTGACAGACAAAGCGTGGGACAGTCCAAATTAGCATTAACTGGAAAAAACTGTCGACAGTGCAGTTTGACACAAGTATGTAAACACTTTGCTGTGAAGCTCCAACAGCTAACATTTAACTTTGCAGGCAACAGTGGGTGAGATGAACAAGAACGACTCCGAACAAACACAGAAAAACAACTTTCTTATCCTTGACTCTCTGCAGAGGATGCTGAAGCTCCCCTCACCTCATCAGGTGTCTCCTCACGTTCCTCAGCCTCCCACCTGAACCCCAGACTCCTCTACAGCCACCAGACATCAGTCAGCGCCATCAGCTGCTAGCTAACAGCTAAACCACAAAAAAATCTGTAAGATCTGCTCCACAGAGAGAGCTACATTCTTCTCATGTCAAACAAAGAAAGCTCAGAAAGATTTCATTCTCTGCATCTGAAGGACGATGACAAAAGTGGGATGAGAACAGAGACGGAGACGGTTAACAGTGAAGACAATCACAAAATGAAAGATGTGTTTGCATACAGTGAGCTTGAATCAGCCGTTTCACTAAAACAACAATAAAAAACTTCACTTTTCATTCGTCTTTGAAGTTTTCCAACAGAGAGAAACAAAGTACAGGATTACTTATAATCCAGTGTTGGATTACAAACCCCCTGAGTTCCTCATTTCTATGAATTCTTGTAACTTTCTGTTCATGATTAGCAAAAGTCTTTTTGCACAGACAGAAGGGGGGGGGATTTACTCTCAGTGGTCAGTTTAACATTAAAAAAACTGTTCAGTTTTGATTGACATGATCAGAAACAGATTGACTAAAACACACAATAAGCAGCATGGCATGATGGGATTTGTTCATTTCATTGTTAAACTGCCGCCACTGCAGATGAATATCTATCCTACTTGAGCAGAAATGTGCACAGAAAGGTAAATATTAGCAATTAAATCTCTTTTGCTTTTGCTTTTGCACTGTTCATTCGACAAAATAAGGACCCTAAACACATCACAATGCTTGAATTCTGCAGACCAAGGTTCACATCGAGTGTGGGGACCTTTTTGGCTGCTAAAATCTGATTAGGTAAACATCTTGGTTTTGTTCGGAGAATGACAAGTGCTCACATCCCGTCCTTTTCAAAGTAAAAGCGAGACAACGATCTTTCCTGACCTTCATCGAGTGCTTTGCTTCGTCTGAATCATTCTTGTTACAGGCAGTTATTGTACTATGAACATATTTATCACAACACTGTTTTGGAAAATGAACAAATTGTGTTGTTAGTCGATGATTTGCAGATATGTGATATATAAATAATTTCTTCGCTGTTTATTCCTGCCCAACGGTTTGCTGAAGTAAAGTAATCAATAGACTGACTGATTCTTGCTTCAGCTCTGGTTGTGGGTCTATAAACCACACAAATAAAGTCCACATGAGACGTGTTAATAGGCCGGGGGATAATTTACTTCACCAAGTTTGCAGAGATTTTTCCCAAGACGGCAGAAGACAATGCAACATTCAGCCGTTAAAGCCAACGTCTCTGCAGAAACTCTCAGACTTTTAGTTTTTTCGAGTTGTACTTCCAAGTTTGCAACACCGACTGAACAAAACCGAGTTCATAAGTGCAGAAAGAAGTTTGTTTTCTCAATTTGAGCCGACGCACTGTGCACGTCGTCGTCTGCAACGTTTTTATACATCTCTGATTTCTTGACTAAAGCCATCTTTCTCTTCATCAGCCGCTGTATGGATGAGTGACTCGCTGTAGACAGTATGATGAATCCTATTAGAGATAACAGGCTCTTGGATTGTTTGGCAAATCTTTGACAGTGCTACCTGGGGACCGTGCTTTTGTCATTGTATATTGCAGTTGCTTATTAGCTAACTGTGCCTCCCCGAACACTTTTTAACCGAGATGACTCACTGCGTCTGCTGGGGTTTCTCCTGCTGTGCTGCCTCTGTTTTCACAGCCACTAATAATGCCCTCTCTCCTCCCTGGCAGTGATGCCACAACAACAAAAAAAGCAATATTCTTTCCATAAAACAAACACACATATCAGCGCGAGAGGACAAACACATTTGTGTGAATCCATTCGCACAGTCGCACAAATGGTGGAAAAACCACCGAGAGTCCTTTCTATAAATTCAAGCTGCAGCAAGATGCTTTTGGACAATAATTGGTCCTCAGAAAGTGCTGTGATAGGGTCCTTTTGCTCTGTATCATTGACTCAGCAACACATGATGAAATTTGGGGTGGGGGTGGGGGTGGGGGGGAGTCGAGGGACCTCTCTGAAGTGATGAAGAATACTAATTTCTCTACCAGATTCCTCAGTGGCTAATCCATCCAGAACAAAGTCAATATCATTCCACAGCTGTTCCAGAATAACAACGCAGCTGCAGTTCTGGCATTTCTCTTTGTCCTCTTACAAAATGAGTGTGTGTGCGTGTGTGTGTGTGTGTGTGTGTGTGTATGAACTTGCATTGGAGACGTAAAGGCTTCATGAAAAACTACTTATGATTTAAAAAAAAAAAAAAAGGAGCATTTTTCCAGTGAGAAAATGATTTTTCTCTTTTGAAGTGGTAATCAGAATTTTTTGCAGACACATTTATATTGTGCGATAATAATAAATTGACTTTAGACTGAGCTCCTGAGAGTCCTGAGTGTGAATGATACGATGGAGGGAGGAAATGATTATTACACTGAAGTTAGATTACTCGATCAGAGTTTGAATAGAGACAAAGGCTCAAGACTTCCATCAGTACCTCTGAAAAGTCCAAATTGGATATTATGAACTGGAAGACTTCATGTGAATATAAACTAAAGGTTCTGCCTGAAATTATAGCACTTTTTAACAGAAGAAGAAATTGCCTTTTGCTGTACAATCCCACTTCTGCAACAGTATTCTGCAACATTCGAAAAAGTGCTTCTAAGACACAATGACTTTTAGATGAAATTTATAAAAACTTTTTGCATTCTCTGATTCTTTTGGTCCTTTTTTTTGTCTCCCTGCTTTTCTAATTGGCTTCTTTTGCTCCTTTTTTTATATTTATTTCCTTCTGTTTTGTTCCTCCACTTGCACAAATGATCTCAGAGGATGAAAACCCACCAGACAGGAAACCTGAGTCTGCAGAGACTGTGCTTCCAGTACTTATCTTTTTATAAATGAGTATAAAATACGAACAACTTGTTTACCTTTTATTACCAGTCAGAATCCAAATGCAGGTGATTCACCAGTTTTGGACTCTTTCTTATAATCTACTGCTTCTTTTACTGGAATGCGAGTATATTAACCATCTTCCACATCATTTTACCTCCTCTTCCCTTTCAACTGTGCACATATATGAAAAGTAGTGATGATGAAAAATCAACCTTCACTGTCTGAAGGTTCTTTACGTCCTCCTATGCTGGCATTGAGGCTGCCAAAGAGCTTGTGAATATATAAAAGATGAAGAGCATCTGGTGTTGGACTGGATGTGATAAGCTGCTAAACTTGAAGAAAGAGCAGGAAATGGTCAGTGGTTAAGTTATCTCACTTCCACCTGTCACATTTTTAGATTTAAAGCCACCCAAAAGTGAGGAGAGGCCAGCAGAGCTGAGTGTTTGTGGAAAGGTCTAACAATGAATCCACCCTCAAGCTGACTGAGGTCCTTTAGGACCAGCAGAGAACTTCATTTTTCTATAAAATCATTCAAAGTGTTAAGACATATTGCTGCCCAGAGTCGGCCGGCCCTTTCTGTCTGCACAAAAAGCTAATTTTTTAGTCTGCTAGATGTTTGCTCGTCATGGGTTGGTCACCAGAGCTTCCTTCTCCAAAAGACTTCTGAGTCTGTTTAATAACATCATCCCACATCCTTCAACGTCCATAGTAATGACATCAGAGGCAGGATTTAGTCTCCTAAACTGTAAAAAAAAAAGTAGTGAGAGCTCTCTTTTTCCCCATTTCCATTAAGATTTTAAATTTGTATCAGACTTCATGTTCCAGTTAAGTCCAAACACAAGTGCTTAGCTAGCAGAGGAAATGTACTGAAACAGTAATTTTAGTACAAAGATGAAACTCTCTTTGAGTTTGGACAAAGAACGTTTGATACAATGAGGATGGAGGATATTTGATGTGTTTCTGTGTGATGTTTGTACGTGATGTGTTTTCCTATTAAGCTGTTCACACAACGAATTGCTATAAAAAAAAGACAATAAGTAGACTAAAGGGAGAAAAAAAAACATCCAAAGAGAGATACTGTAAATCATTATGTGACTGTTAAGCTGAGGAATTAATCAAAGCTCATGCACATAAGTGAGATGCAACCCAAAACTGAACGAGTCATCCGTCCTAACGCGCAGTCACGGAGCCCATTAGAGGGCAGAGCTGACAGCAAACTGAACCACATCCACCCTGCCAGCTGCACCCGCGCTGTGCCACGCCAAGAGGCGAGGGGAGTGTGTCGTACAAGATGACAATGATCCAGACCACAGAACAACTGGTTGTCAACAAGACATCCTATTATCCTCTGCTCTCATTATGTTATTCCCGTCTTTAGTTGTATTAATGTGCTGCTCGAGTGCACGAAGCAGAACAGGTGTTTACATCCCTTATTTGTCAATGTGAGACAGAATGAGACAAAAAGAGACTCGCTAACTGCCGCAGACCACAATGATGGTCCAAAAATGGACTTGAAACAGTACAGGCTTGTGGGTAAAAACTTGCTGTTGAGAGGAGGAGAGAGACTTGGGAGGAGATGTTTTCTCAAATCTTGTATTTTTCCGCTGTAGCAGTAAATCCAGGGACTTGATAGAAGAGTCCAGTGTCAGTCTTGATGTAATTGTTGCCTCAGTAAGAAACAATCCCAGGAAACAAGGCTATTTGTTTTATCTATTGTCAGAGTGCTGTCATTCTGACCTTTAAAATCCTTGTTTTGTTTTTTTTGAGGGGGGGCGGGGGGCAGTGGATTTGACACTTGCAGTCTTTACTGTTGATTGCTTGTAATGTCTCGGATGTTGGATTTGAACCTTATTCCCACTGCAAGCCTCCGGATAAGAGTGCCACTGCAGGGAGTGAGGTAAACACTGAGCTGACATTTACCTGTTTAAGTGAATACTGTTCAGGAATAATTATTATCTCAGCCAGACATACGCCCGGAGGCTTATCATGTGCATGGGTGTGTGTGTGTGTGTGTGTGTGTGTGTGTGAGTAGCTAATCTCACATACTACCGGACCCGTCATCCTTTTCTGTGCGTGCACATTCATGACTGTGTGCTCAAGGACCAACTGTGGCTGCTGTTATTCACAATTTTTTGAAAAAACCCATTTAACTGACTGCTGCGTTTCACATCGGCATTGACTGCTGCCTCCTCACTCCTCTTAACCAGCCTGTGGGGTTGATTCAGTTTGACCTCAGATGCGGCGGTGGCGATGCATAAATCGGCTCTGACGACATCAGAATCCACATGAACGCATGAATCATAAACCAGCCAACCAGCGGGACTAGTAATTCGCCAATTTAAGTCATTCAGGCATCAAAACTAAACACTTTTCACTAAGTTGCAACTTTACAGACAGAGGACACTCTCCAGAGTGAAAAAAAATATACTTTTAGCTCTGAAATAGTTTTTTAACTGGACATACTGGAGCTCAGGATTCATCGAAAGGACGGCTGCTTTACAGTTTTACTGTATTAACCTGTGCGTGACCTCGTCCATGTGTAGAAGAACACAGAACATTAATTAACATTAGAGACCGACGGATTCTGTCAGCGTGTCAGAAGATTTAAATAATCAATGAAGTAACGCTCCGATGCCTCATGCGTAAATGCAGACTCTCTCTCAAAGGGGAGACACACTTATCGTCTCTGCTTTGGGGGAATCGCTGCGGGTAACATCATTAATTTCTTTCCCCTCATTAATGATGTATTATTTGCTCCCCCTTTTAGCTACTTTTACCAGGCTTTATCAGTCTAAAATAGTACAAAAATTATTCAAAGAATAGAAGGCAATCAACCTATGCAACCATCCATCTGTCTAGTTGGGGATGTGATGGCAGCAGGACAAACAAAGCAGCACAGCCAACATTAACACGTTCCAGCTTGTGGGATCCCAAAGCATTCTTGGACCTGAAATCACACCAGTGGGTCCTAAATCTGCCCAGTAGGCCCGTCCCAGTAAATTATGACTGGGACACTGCTGAAGGGAGAAGGCCCAGGCTACATCTTCTCCAAGTACCCAAATCACCTCAAAGGGGTTTCTCTCAATGCGAAGCAGTGGATCAATACTGAGCTCCTCCTGACTTTGCTGAACTCCTCAGATAAATAAATGCCAGCCGCCTCGCAGGCAAATCTCATCTCGATATCATGTAGCTGTGATTCCTTTTTTGTGGCTTCAAGGCTTGTAACATGGGTGAGTGTCAAAACTGAGATTCAGGAGTAAACCGAGCGCTTTGCTTTCTGACTCAGACCTCTTTTCACCAGTTGGTTCGGCGCCAACATCAGTGCAGTCAGCCATCATGACCGGCATTCGATCTCCCAGTCATCGACTCAGCAGCAAAGCACACCAGAACACAGTGAAGACTGTGGTGCAAGTAAACTGCTCTCCAGGCCTCACTTTATTTAAACTTAATGATAAATATCTTCAAATGAGAAGCTCTGTCAGTGTCATGCTAATGCTAACTTTCATTCAAATGTCGACAGGGAAACAAATCTCTTTTAACATCATTTAAATCATACAGCATCTCCAACAAGATACTTTAAACATGCTGATAAACTTTTTCAACTTCACAAACACTAAAGTGGCTAATTTCTCTGATCAATCTATTGGTCAATGGCAAAACCTGACTCTTTCTCTGTTAGCAGTGTGAATTTTACTGACTTAGAACAAGAAGATGGCTGCTTTTTCACAGTTGTGCCAATCCGAGAGTATAGTTCCCCAAATCCATGTAACAATAGCGAACCACTTCTCTGCCACTGAGGAGCTTTGAGCCTGTGAAAAGATAATCACTAACCTCTAAAGTCTTCAATCTCTGACCTTTTATCAGGGTTTGTGCCAAGCAGGTAAGAGTCCTGCCTTTCAACAATTCAATCCAATTTTCAGGTCCTGTCCAAGCGGGAAAAAAGCTGAATTTCCTGCCTCTTCAGTCACATCAAAGATTCTTTAAAAAAAATCCTTTGCATCACTTTTAAGTCAACTTCCCAGCTCCAGCTATACCACACTCACACTTTTAATTCTGCAGCTTATGTAGACACAGACGCATGAACCTGCACACCGACTTGAACACAGAGCTGCTTGTGCGAACCAGGCTTGGAAAACATTTTTCTTCAGCTTGACAACATCCTCCACTGCTGCTGTTTACCACTAAGTTCTCAGGTTTCCACTATGAAAAGCTCCCAGCACCCTCTGGCTTCTGCAGCATTATTGGCAGCGTTTTGAAACGAGGTTGAGTCAGATAACATCTCCCAAACCTCTGGCTGAAAAAAAAATCCCAAACAAGCAAAACAGATCATTTTTGCAGTAGATTTAGTTCACCGACAGTCTAAATCTGAATGAGCCACCAATGTTTACATCCTGTTGCTGTTTTTTTCTGGCTTTCCTCTCCATGTTTCCATTGTTATTGTTACAACTGTTTTTACTGACATCTGGCACATTTTATTAGCATATATTCTTCTCCTGCACTGGGTTTTGCTGTATAATTCTAATGATATTTTTATTAGGTTGCATCATTCTTTCCTCACTATCCTCTCGACACAGAGTGCTATAAAACCTGACTGAGGCACAGTTGGAGTCTCTGTCAAAATTTTTGGACATTTAAGCTCCTTATTCCTCTGTCTTCCTAAATAGAAATGCCAAAATAGCTACACTCTCCCTCTCCTTTCTGCTTCATCTCCTACCTCCTCTTCCCATCTCTTTTAAGAACACTCTGATGAATACACACAGCCACCAAAATGAACAGAGCTGCAGTTTCTATAGCTGCAATTTACACTCAGCGGGTATTGAATATCAATATCAAACATGGAAAACACATGCACAGCATCGCATTTCTCACAACCTCACAGTCTTATTCTCAAATGATTTCTCATCTCTTCTGCATGCATGGAAAGTATGAATATCAACACTAAGATACACAAATACGCCCCGCTAGCACATGCCCAGGCTCTGTGGTGAAAACCTCACTTCTTCACTTCATCTCCCCAGGGTGGTTTTTCATGCAGGTTTATGAGCTCCCGTGTGTGCAACAGAGACAGAAAGAGCAATGTTAAACGTAAATGTGCAACTGTTCAGTTTCTAGCTTTCTGTGTTTACTAGTGTTGGCTGAGAATTACACTCTGTGACTGTAAACTGTGCTTCCTCCTGTCAGCATCCTCCTCATGTCTGTCTTTTTGAAGCATTTGTAAGTGAGCATATTCTTACACAAATATTTGAGCCTGCACATTTTCTTTCCAGTGAGAAAATAATCTTATTGTGTCCATTAATCCCTAGTTGGCAGAGCTACAGAAACAAAGCTTCTATGAACACTTTCAAACAGGAAACAAGAGTGAAAAGAGGGAACTCTCCTTCAAATTTCAGTTTATTCATCACAACCTTAAGATTTATTATTTTTACAAATCATCAGGTTAGCTGACAAAGCTTCAAGCTAATATAATTTTTATGACTAGTTTAACCAGACTAAGTAGCTGGCCTAAATAAAATCATATAGCAATAGTTAATCTTGCTGGTAGCTAGTTATTTTTCTTAAATATATATATTTTTTTTGTTTTCGCACAGATTTATTTGTTGTTGCTTTGCGAGATTAACCACATTTATATTACAGACAGAGCGTCTTTTTTGCGGATAATAATAATAACTGGTCTTTTTCGTTTGTTTGTTGGTTTGTTTGTTTGTTTGTTTGTTTTGTCCATCTAAATGCTGATAAGATTCAAACTTTTTTTTAGAGTTGGACACTTTTGAATATAATGCGAATCAGATCGTTTTTATCCGTCCGGTCCATGGGGGATAAAAACAAATATAGTCGGGTGCGTTTTAAAACAGCTGTTACGTCGCTAGCTAAACCAGCTTGTTATTTGTTTTAACTCAAGCTAACAGTAAGAGAGTGCTTCTACCTATTCTTACATATCCGCTGACTGTAAATGTGTCCTAATTTGTGTAATCCTCACTATCTAACAGGATCAGTGTCACATGTGGGTTACTTAAACAAACTCACCAACTTTGCTAGGTCATTGTTTTCCTTCCTTCCTTCCGGCTTCCTGTCGCCATGTTTGATATGTTAGTTTCCCTGGAGAACCGTGATCGTCTGTACAATCAGCCAGCCCACTCTTCATAGTTTTCGTTTATTTAAAAAAAAGGGTGAAGTTGAACTATTTGTAGTCTTTAGTGAACAAAACTCCATTATTAGCGGTTTTCTGTCCTCAGTTGTTGGCGTTCCATGTTTTGGAACGAGCTCGCTAATTGAAACCGGAAGTCATTCTTCTTCTTCTGAAGTTTAAATGAGCCGGTCAAAACACAACAGCGCCCCCTGCGTAGCGTCATTACGCTCCCGCCTTCTTTCGGCCTGACACGCCTATACGAAAAGGACTCTCTGAGCAGCTCAGACGTAAACATGTACGTCAAATTAAAGGAAGTACCAGAATTAATGAGTACAAACGATTAACGAGCAAAATCTCATATTTAAAAATATAAAGTATATATATAAAAATATAATATATAAAAATAATGTGAATTATATTCTTAGACCCTCACCAAAGCTTGCAAGTTTATCCAGACAACAAGATTACTGCTCACATCCTAAATTAGGTTGAATAGGTCAGATTCATTTTTCTTTTTACCAGTTATAGTATAGGAGGTGCAATTATGACTGACATTATCCTCCAGAATAGCCTACAAGACTGGCTGGTCCATTATCAGTCAGGCAGACAATTATCTCCATGTTATTTCATGTGTTAATCTCCACTTGTTTCTTTCATCTCTCTCTCCTGTTCAGGAACTGGCTCAAGATGGATCTGCAGGTACCCGTTTACCATTTCCATTTTTTGATTTGTGTCAGTCCAGAAGTCCAAAAAAGTTTAAGACACAGCGGCATAACGGAACTACAACAAGCATTTGTTGTACAACCCTGTCTTACAGAACAATAAAACAGGAATTTTTTTTAAAAAAAAACCTTGAACATTGTGATCTTGTACACTCACACCAAAAAATACCAACCAAAAACTGGAGGCAAGTGGGAGTGAAATCCTCTCAGTTGCACAAGCTGCTGTAAGTTAACAGAAAAAAAACAACTCAAATACATATATTTATTTGAAAAAACATTCAGTTAACTGCTCCTAGCAACTAATATCACATATCCTAGTCTGGAAACAGCAGCAAAAATCAATATAACCCACTTATCAACAAGAAATCAACAAACATGAGCACGATGTTGGGCAGAAAGAATAAAGCAGAAAAAAAGCCAATTATTCTAATTTTCAGGATAAAGTGTGCTCTTCAGCAAAATGGAAAAAAATGAATGTATGAGCAGTTCTGGTGAAATGAATGTCCTTTGGCTTTGAAGGTGGAATTATATCATGGCAGTATTTCAAGCACAATTTTCAAATGTCAGAACACGGTTTGAGGCGCTTCTGGAAATGCGACTCCCACACCTCGGGAGGCTTCGTCGCAAATATCACGACCCAGTAAACCCTGAGCAACACTTTCCAGTGCGCTTAAGTTGTATTTTCATCTGATGTGTTACTTTTCAGCACACGAATGCCTGAGATGTGGACTTAAAGTAAACTGACTCCTATAAACTGACAGACTATTGACAGTTTACATAAAAAAAACAAGGCTGTCAGAGTGGAACTAGTGTGAAACGTGCTCCATCTTAAACACATGACTGTATTGATCGTAAGTATTGGTATGTGAACAGTTCAGTCACAGTTATCCTCACTCTGAGCTCCCGGTCCTCTGAGCTCTGTCCATGGTGCTGAAACTGCAGCCCATTGAAATTCTACATACAGACTGTTTGTGCAGCAATATAATGAGACTATTGTAATGAAAGCTTCACTACTCATTACTTTATTGAATGTATGCAACATTATTAGAAAAGAGACACTGGAGGAAGAAACATTCAAAATGCACACTTAGTTGTAAAACGTAGTTCTCTTATAATGTGTGCAGATTAATACACATTTGAATAGATAGATGATTTGCTTATTTAAATGTGACGATTGAAAATTAACATAAATATTATTATTGTAATAATATAAGTGATCAACTGGGGAAGTTAATGGTAATTCATTGTCAACCAATTTCTGTCATTTTCAGTAGTTTCAATCCAACAAACTTTCCGATTTTATTTCTTTTCACATTTTTATGGTTTTAACAAACATTTTTTTCATCCATCCTTTTTTATTTTCAGGTTTATATACCATTTTATGCCTAAGGACAAGGCACAAAATGGATTTTTAATTGCTATTGACAGTGAAAATGCATCCAGAATTTTGAACATGGTTTTCTTCTGGGTTCACATTTCTGTTCTGAAAGAAATGCAAATTAGTGCATATCTAATCAGACAATGACTCATTTGCATGTTTAAACATACAAATCCAGCAAATTTTTAATACAGAATTAATTGTTCTATTGTAAGTCATCAGCTGCAGAAATTTAATGCTGATGTCAGTTAGTTAAAATTTTCACCTTTTGACTTCTGGTGTCTCATCTTGTTGTTTTAAACCTCAGAGAAAAAGGTGCTTCAGTGTTTCATTCACCCTTTTTTTACAGTAAAACACCAGTTGAAGGCCTGCAGGTTTCTGCCTGTTAAGAGTAAATCAACACAAACATCTAACATGTGAGTGTTGATAATTTAACAAGCAGCAAACCTACAGTTCACATTCAATTCATCAAAAGCTGGCTCAGCCTCCCAACAGCACACAGGACTCTAAAACTGCACAAACTTCTATTTAGTTTCAGTTGTAATCATTACACTTTTAAACCAACATTCCTGTAATGCATGGAAACTAATGTGTGATTGTTGCAGGATCTAACGTGTCTGAAGGATTTTTTGTTTTGTTAAGATCTTATTTTCACTGAGTTTTTTCTTTTGTAAGTGTCACAAAAAAAAATCTCTGCAGTGAAAAATTCCATTAAACACCACATATAAAAACTCTCGCCTGGTGTGAAATTGCTTCACTACTCTGAGCTGCTTTCTGCATAAAAATGAGTGAGTGTACATGCATGTATATTACAATAAATGTATGTATCTGTCACCAGTGTGTGTGTGTGTGTGTGTGTGTGAGTGTAATTGCCTGTGTTTAGCGTCCTGCCTGCCTCTGCTCGTCTCCGTGCCCGGGTCAGATAACGTGACATGCAGGGACACACTGATTGCAAGCCTGGTATGTAAATACATCAATGACCCCCAATTATAACTTTTATAAAGAGCTCTCCAAATGTATGTTTTAACCTGTAGGGCGCAAGGCAGCACACAATTATATGGTGGAGAGAAAAAAAAAAAAACTTTTCCAAACTAACCTTGAAACTGACAAATGAAACTCTTTTGCTGGGTGAGACGGTCAGACAGAGCCGTCACTACAGAGTTATGTTCCCGTTTTTTTTCCCGTTCTCCGCCGTAGATGCCCTCAGCGGCCAGGAATCTGCTCAGCATTAATTAATTACTGATTGTGGATGCATGCTAATTAACGGCGTCGTTTCCAAAAGATAAAAATAGATGGGGGGGGGCTTTGATGTTAGCTCTTGGCAAAGCTCCGTGGTCACAAAAAACTCCTGGGGAGATGACCCGTGATGAGCGAGGAGGTGAGCTGATGTTTCATTATGTAAGGCAGCAGATTAGAAGACGCACCACTGGTTTTTCAGCGTCCCCCCCTCCCACCTTATCTGAGTTTGGAGAGCATTACGCTCCGTATGAGATCAGGATGAAATGATAATGTGTATTGACAGATTCGCTCCCTATCTCTCCCTCTCTCTCTCTGCAGCTACCTTATGCTCTGTCACACTTTCAAAGCAATATCATTCTGCATGAGCAAATCATCATCTTGAATCTCTTGGCTACATCCAACGGAATAAGTTTGGGATTTTTTTGGCTGGGTTTGATGTCGCTGAGAATATTGAATTTTTGGCTATTTTCTTCTCTGTTCCTTTGCCGCTGCTGGTGCTGTTTGTGTTAGTATCCTCCTGCTAATATGGCCTAGTGAGCAGAGGGCATCACAGTATTAATATGGTCCTTGTCACTTTCTCAGTTTAGCTCTTTGGTCATGAGTTTAGGAGCCAGAGGCGTCTTTTTAATGAGGAAGAGGGGTGGCATGACGGGTGGGGGGGCTGAGCTGACCTGATACAAGCCGGGACCGAGCCAGTACTTTAACCCTGCTGTTCTTGTATGTACACACTCAATGACACACAGACACTGAAACCCACATAGCACGAATAACGCCCGAGCCCCGCAGAGACAGATCAAGTTAGACATAAATGACTAGCTGGGCTCTCTTTGTGTCAGAAGCGATTTGAAGAGCCCGCTGTGGACTGCCAACACACAGAGAAGCTCCTCCATGTTCACTCACAAGAACACGCCGAGAGCCTCCATCTGCACCAGCGTTTCACCCGCAAATCGTTTGTTGTCGGGGTGGAAAAGACCTTGAAATGGCATTTTAAAACCACCGGACATGGTGAAAAAAAAGAGGAGAAAAAAATATTAGAGTAAATCTCTCAAATGGAATAATGTTCTTGTTTTCCAAAACATACTCGGTTAGCTGTTGTCTCCGCAGAGAAATGTTCTTCTCCACTGCCACAGAAAAATTCTTCTGTTCTGCTTGTTTAGATGCTAAATTGACTGGAGGAAAATAATTAAAACAACTCTGATATTTGATTAATCATTTAAGTTGTTAATCAAGCAAGCGTGCCAGAAGTTGCTGGCTCAAGTCCCTCAAACGTGAGAATATGCAGCTTTTCTTGTGTTTTGCATAAATACAAATTTAATATCTTGGGGGGGAGGGGGGCTGCTGAGATAGGAAAAAACAAGCAATGTGAAGATTCTGAGGAACTGAGATGTGCAGTTTTATTTCCATTCTGTACAATTTTAGTCATTAAAGGGATTTTCTAGAGTAGTATCTTTAGATCAGTCATGCAAACCCTTGCTGAGAAACTGGACATCGGTCTTTGAGCAATTATCTCTCTTTCTGCCACATTTTCATCCAAAATCCCACTTCTTCACCTGCTGTGAGGAGGGACGCCCTCCCCTCCTGTTGCCTTCACAACCTCATGGACTTCCTTGAATGAGCCCTTGAGACGGAGCTAGAAGATGACTGCACGAAGGCCAACGTTTTTCGTTTTCCCAGACAGTGCTGACTTGCTCTATTCAATTTTAAAACAGAAATAACTCAGAAGTTATTACCTCCAAATGTTGTGCATAATCACACAAAGACTTTAACTGCATGTGCACATAAAGAGAGCTGTATCTTCTTCTGCTTCAAGGCCACACACACATACTAATCACCCTTCATAGTTTTCTTGAATATGGGTTGTTTTAAAACTTGTGTCTAATTAGCACACTAACTTTGATTTCTCATGACTTGCGACTGTTTTTTTCCTGATGTGTTAAACAAAAAGTTGTGTGTTGAAACAGCAGCAAGAATTTGGGTTGCATGTGTGATGGCATCATAAAATCTGTTGCCATAACAAACTAAATACTCTAAAGCGGCTGTGAAACTACGTGACAGTCGACAAGTTTCAACTGCAAACAACTGCTAACGATGTTCACAGACGCAACATCTGCCAAGGCTGTTGTGACAAAAAAACCCCAAAACTTTTTATCCAGAAATCATGAGACTGTGTCAGGTGAGGTGTTAGTCCCTCTGGACTGAGTGGCTTCCTCTAACTATCCGGCAGCAGGAGAGAAAACGGTCCACACTTTGCTCCACATGCAGCACAGGAGAAAAGAAACATGGTGAATCCTTTCTTGGCGTGGATGTGAGCGTGGGCGGTGCAGAGCTGCTGCTGCTGCTGCTGCTGCTGCAGCTGAAGCCAGGCAGGGCAAAGCACCTGTGCCTCCTTACTGCTTCTTAAAGTGTGAGAGGAGTTATGTTTTCAAAACCAAATACACACTCAGACGGCAAAAAAAGTTACGCCGAAGCACTTTTAATTAACTGCTAGAGACAAGCCTTATTAAATCTCCACTTTACAACCGGCAAAGTTGAGTTGTTATTGGATCCAGGCCTGTTGACTTTTATCCAATACCAACAAACTATATTAAAATTTTAAACAGCACTCTTATCTGCAGAGTTGCATATTTTCTGTGGCCAAATCCATGTTCCCTTGGACCATATGTGAGCTCCTATAACCCAAGTTCTGTGCAGTATTACCACTGTACTGAATTAATACAAATCAAAGCCTGTTAATAGGAAAAGTTTGCACAACGATTTCAAGAAATAGCATCATCATTGCTTCTATTAAAACACACATATGCGGTGCACAGTTCTGAAATGTTTCTGCATGTATCATATGTTTTATGTTTTACTAACTTTGCTCTTCAACATGCAAAGAAAACTACCTGGAACATTTGAGAACAATGAAAGCAGCAGTTCTGCATAAGTGGGTTTGGGTGTAAGTGAGGTGGGCGACCTCCTCCAGCTCGAGTGTGTTTTCAAGGGCAACGGCACGGCTGAAGTTTGATGTTTATCAGGATCTGGTTTGAATCATTGATCCACTTGATGCAAAGTGCTGTTTCATTTACATCAGAGACACTTTTAATCAAGTGATTACCACCTGCAAAATCTTTTCTTTTTAACATTTATGCTTTTACTTAAAACCGCTGCACGACAACATCTGTGTGTTTTTTTAGGTTGTGGTTGATGTGACGTCTGTTTGGATGAAAGTTGGGTGATGTAAGACCACTAAAGTCCGACTGGTCTTGCTCATTATGTCCTTCAGAGTGCTCTGACTCCGCAGACGGCTTGACATTAGTCACAAATAAAAAGTGGCAAAGTGCCGGATGGTTGCAGATCAAATGCTTCATATCGGCCAGAGGAAACAACTGGAGACATGCAGGAAACCAGACATCCGGCTGAAAAATGCCACTTTTAAACAAACGACTGAACTTCAAGTGAAGTCATGAGCGATTGCTGCATGAAGTCACCAGGTTTACGACTCAGATATTTGTTAATTAAACAAATATGTGTCTGGCTTTAGCTCGTCTTGGCCTGGCAGGTGCAACAAAGTCAACAGGAGTATTTTCAAGTGTTTTTTTAAATTTTATTTTCTGATATAAACCCGGAAATATTAGATTGCAGAGCAAATAAACAAAGCTAGAACTGAATGTTGACTTTCAATACTTAACAGGTTTCAATATTTGACTAGACTCAGATTCAGTTTGAATATGATGTATTGAGGTTTTCTGTTCTGCCCTTGTGTCTGCACTGCAGCTTAGGTGGAGATGACTGGAATCCTCTCACCAAATCAGTCTCTATATCCGGCACAGGTTGGGAACAATTAGACAAATAGTAAGAGAGAAAACACCTGTTATTTGTTGGTTGAGGGGTTGCAGGAAAAGCAATGAAAGCAGCCACTTTGGGTTCGAATCAAGCAGGAGCACAAGGTGACGCAGATCTTTCCTCTTGTTGACGAGCGCAGGAGGACAAATCACGTCGAATCTGACTTTTAATTTGCAACCCAAATCTGACCCAGAGCTCTCTATCAAAAAAAAAAAAAAAAAAAAGCCTCACAGAATCAGATTTCCTCATGTTTAAACAGCAAAGAGCCTTCTGTGTGCCACAAAGAGATAAAGTTTGATTATCTTTTCCATTGTGGATGCAGCTTTCGTTTATGTACTATGCAGATGCCTCCTGGAACCGACTCACGAGCTCAGAATTATGAGGTCCCATCTGCATGTGGAGTTGTTTCGCCGCCACGAGGAGAAAAATAAAGTTTTGCATGTGCATGTTTTAATCATAACTGGATAATTTCAACATGGGCCTTTATTTGCCCGTGTTTTGCCAACAGACACAGAAGGCCACAGCTCAACCCAAAAAATTAAATATACTCTAGATTTTCAAATCATTATTCCAGAAGGTGAAGACGAAAACCAGGGAAAACTGAACCCAGACTGGAAATTAAATTAAAATTAAAATTAAAAAATCTTTTGACACATACTCTAGGGTGTCACACAAAGCTACTTTCTGTATCTGTTTATTCACTTATATGTCTGCATTTATATATTTACATTATTTATGAACAAAAACTACGAAAAAGCTCATTTATCAAACTAAAACATGCACTGAAGTTAAGGCTCGATTTGTTTGCATTTTATGAAACTCTGCATCATTAAAAGTCAAGTTAGCTGCAGCTATTAGGTGTCTATGTTGGTGCCTTTCCTATTAATGCACAGACAATCTACTGGATTACTTTCTATAATGATGACGAAGAATAAGAATAATCTTTGAATCTTATATCCATCAGAAATTATACAATCCCTGAAAAAGGTAGTTCATGCTGATTGTTTTATTATGTATTCAAAGTCTATGTGTTTCTACAGTATTACTGCTAAAAATGAAAGCCCATTACTTGCTCATATCCAAGTAATTCATCTGTTTTTAGTTACATCTCTAATGCAAGCATTATAGGAACATACTGAGGAGGTTTCTATGAGTTGCCGTCCTGCTAAACTGAGGCTCGAGCGAGCTGCTGAATAAGAATTTGGTTTTGTTTCATGAAAAGGAAAGTAAGACCTCACTATATTGGACTGTTCTCTGTGACAAATGATCTCCATTTATTGCAGGAAACGTATGAAGAACACTGGTTCTTCATAAGAGTTTATCTTGGAGGCAGGCAAAACATTTTCCATGATAATGGAGGCACACACTATGAAAAAAAAAGACAAAAGGGCTTTGCACTTGCACATAATGCTTTTTTTCCCCCTGCTAAGGATATTACAACCTTTGCACTTTTAGCTCTGAAGGAAAATAACAGATTTAATGCATTTAATTTAGAGGAGTTAGTAGGGAAGTCTGATAAAATGTTCCCCAAAGACTTTACAGAAGTAAGCTCCTAAATGCACTCAAGCTTATTATTTTATTTATTTCCCCTCCAGCCTGAAAAAAAGGATGTTGTCTGCTTTTGGCCTGGATAAAGCTAAAAGTTAATATTTTTACTATGAGGCCTTGCCACGGGCTTACTCAAAGGAGTCCCATGGGCAAGAACAACGGTTATATAATGCAGGGGTATGTAGCTTTGATTTAAGTGGGCAAAAGGAAACTTTGTTAGCAGATAGTGTTCAGTACAAAAGTGAGTGTGTGTTTATTTGTTCTCACCACATAATGAGGACTATATAAAAGGTCATACAGACAAAATTTGCATGAAAACAAATTATACATCCACAGAATTTTTGGAAAGGTGCAGAATGAAAGTCTTTATTTTCCTAAAAATATATATATAGAGGTGAAACAATCATTTAAAAAAATTAAATGGGTCTAAATGATCGTAATATTTATAGTTGAGCAAGTTTACTGACAAGATCTGGCATGGCTGAAAGATCTCTGAGCCAATAGAAGAACTACGTTGATGTCACATGTTGTCATCGACCTCTGAGGCTTCGGAGTTAGCATTAGCATTAGCGCACAGATTTCTTAGCTAAAACATCTGAACATCATGAAGTATAAAAGTATGATTCAGCAAATCTAAACCAACACAACAAGTAAGAGCAGTCAAAGTCCTTAAAGTCTGAACTAAAGTGTTTTTACCAGTTAGATTGTAAAAATTTGAGAAATATCTGGTTCAATCCCTGAAAAGCTACGTTAGCATCAGTGACGATATGCTAGGTATAATTGTCATACATTTTTAACCAACAAAGTGAGAACATTTGTGCAAGTTTTAATACTTAAGAGGGCTGTTCAAGGGGTTAAGATTTGGCTTTAGGTAGAAAAGATTTGTGTTTTCAGGGTTTTCCAGTCATTTGGGATCAATAAAGTACATCTATCTATCTATCTATTTATTTGTGATTGTTAAGCTAAAGGGCTTGGAAATGTATTATGCCGATGATGGTCCTCACAAGTACAGAAGCACACGTTTCTGTGTGAGTGTGTGCTTTCACAGGCCTTCAGGTAATATATGCATCAGCTCAAACAGAGTTGTATATGATGTAATGTGGCTGTAATAAGGCTGAGCTGCACTGCGGTGACATTCTTTAAGGTGGTCGGGATAATTATAAATTGGGTGCTAAAATATTGACGAGGCTGGTGGGATTTCAGCGCCGTTTGTGTCTCGGTGTCTCCGTCATGGAGGCAGCCGTTCAACGTGACTGGGTGTGTGAATGTGTGTGTGTGTGTGTGCTGCTCGCTGCTGGGGGATGTGTGTCTGTAACTGTCTGTGTGATTTGTAAGAGAGGGAGAGGCGTTTTATTAAATGAGCTTTATGCTTTTTTTATGTAGGCAAAGTAGAGCTAGATGTTCTGGGTTCACGCCTTATTAGTTCATATTAACCTCAAGACTGACAAAACACCTCAAGTGATGTTCACTGTTTACTGACATGCAATCAGACAGAAAGAGTGTGTGCACCGTTTTTACCCTCAACAGCTTTTAATTTATTTTATGACTCTAATTTGCTTGAATGATTTGAACTGTGGTACGTTAAGGTTTCTTTAAAAGTTGCACAAGTTTGACGAGTAATTCTGCAGCCAAAAGACCAACTCTCTATTTAGTAAGTTTTTTATTCCCTTAAAAAAGTATAAATTAAGTTTTTGGCCAATTGGGAGAAGCAGAAATTCTAAACACAAATGTAAAATATTCTCCTCTTGTTAAGTTGATTATGCTAACACATCCAACAAACACATCCAAGACACACCGACACACACATAACTTTGACATTTTGACAACTTTGACAGATTTTGTGATTTAAGTTCAGTGTTAACTCTCTTTTTAGCTCTAATTTGGTCTCCACCAACTCTAAAACTGAAAATTTTCCACCCGCTAATGTCTAACTAGCTTTGTTGATGTGCCGTTTGTTGCCGGGCAGATTATTTGATGTAGGATTTCACAGAGCTTTAACAAGAGAGATAAAAATACTCCACTTGCACCAACTAAGATCCAACACGTTTCAGCCCCTCAGTCATGAGTTCAGTGATTAAACCAAAGAAGAAAATGAAGAAAGAAGAAATCTCACACTTAACTGATAATGAGTCACATGTCGTCATGTTATTTTGTGGGTGTTAATGAATTTATATGGCGTGACATCATGGAAAAAAATCATCCATTTATATCTTTATTAATACAGAATAGCATTCCAATGTATAGCTGCTAATTGCCTGATTAAAAGGCGCTAATGAAAAAATTAAGTTTTTTGCATTTTTATTGCAGTGACTTGTTTCCAGCAAGCAAAAGCAGCTTTGGAAGTGGAGTTATATTTAATTCCTGCATGATCAAAGTTTCCATCAACCTTGACAATGCAGCTACAAGCACAGAGAGAGAAGAAGAAATCAAAAAAACTGGAGCTATGGATTTATTTTTGAAGGTTAAAAACAAACGTGTGCAGGGGAATCCTGAACAGATACATTTTCAGGTTGCTTGAGTTTTCAAATATCTGAGCTTTGACACCTCAGAGCCGTGAATCTTTTATGTTACCTGCAAAATTTAAGGAGAATCGAATTTAAAGAAAGTCCCCTGCATTGGTTTGAGCACAGCACAGCCGACAATAGTCCTGAACTGTATGCAGAAAAATGCGATCAGTCTCACCCTTGTGGGTTTTTAGGAAGGCTCAAAATAAATGCGATACGGGGAGATTCCATTGACCGTAGCCTGCAGCGAAAGAGGCTTTTACAGCATGCAGGAAGTCAGCTGGCATCACTTTCTGTCCCTGAAATAGCTGGAATAAAATTGCCCCATTTAGAATGCACGGATGTTCAATATCAACAATCATTCTGCCGTTTAAAAATCCTTTTGCTGTACGGCCTCGTAAATACCGATCTTGTCACCCTGCCCCCCCCCACCTCGATTCTGCCCGTGACACAAAACAATATCGATCGCCGGCTATCGACCCCGACTGGTCCCAAATCTAAGCAGGAGACGGACTTGTGCTCCTGCCAAAGCAATTAAAACCCCCCCCGGCGAGGCCTTCGATGCTTGTCTTTACATGGAGGGGTGTCAATACCGACAGCAGAAGAAGAAAAAGTTCGTTAAAAAGACGCAGGGAGACAGTGAGAGTAAAAAAGGGGGCTAAATCACACGCTGACATGCTTCTGAAGAGCTCAATATCTTTTTTGAGAACATGCCAAGCTTCTGCCGCGGGGCACTTCAGTTTAAAGGCATGCACTGAGGCGCTGCGCTGTGCGTTTGGTATCAAACAAATCGCAGCATATGTCTGCCGTCTCCTGAGATGCTGAATCTCAGTCGATGTTTCAACTTCTGGACTGTTTCGAGGTGCTTACAGTGAGTCTGAGCCGATGAAATAACACAAAGAAGTATTGTCTGAACGCTGGAATCACCTGACATCTCCAACAAACCCACAGCGGCCACGATCAGGTCGCTCCGGAGCGGCTTTCATTGTGTATTGATCTGCCTTGTCCCTGCGAGAGAGAGGGGGGCTCATGGGAGCTCAGGGCTCATTAATCAAGCTGACACTCAGAGTGACACATGGGGGAGGGGGGGGTTGCGGCACTGGGACGCCACCATGAACACCTCTCCTTCTTCTGTCCCCCTGTTCATCTACCAGTCTCCCCGAGAGCAACAAGAAGTGTCGAGACTGTAAGTGGGTGCTGTCAGCATATAATGCACTACTCCTGCACCCCTCCCTCACTCTCTCTCTCTCTTGTTTCACCGCTGCTAAGCCCCAAAGTCCTTCTACTCTTTCATTTTCTTCATAGGCATTTCACAAAAACCTGATATGCAGAGTTTTAAGCTCTGCCTGGGACCGTGAGCTTTAGACGAGGCTTAAAAAACACAGAACGGTTGGGGGAAGAAAAAAAAGGCAAATATGTGCACCTGCGTATCAATTTCTTTCAGAGGCATTTCACACTCTGAATGACTGGGGAGGTTTATCTGGACCAGACGGCGTTTTTTTTTATTAAGTGAAAGCTGCAGTCGGACTCAGAGGCATTCAGGAGACGTGGACACCTTAAATTTTCTGGTCTTCAAGCTGAAGTGCTTCTTTTTTTTTTTCCTGCAGTCTCACCACTGGAAAAGCAGCCCAGTCTGCACACTGCAGGTTTTTATGATACGACTGTTTGAACGCGTCATATCGGCTTAATCTGTCTTCACAGTGCAAACACAGTATGTGCCAGTAGGACGACACAATATTATATTAAAAAAAAAAAAGAAATACACACTGGCTGTGCACACGTATGCAACCAAAAGCACATCTGAAAGTCTGGCTCACTTTGAACTCAACGGGGAGTGACCTTTGTTTGAAGGTGCTACGTTTCCATGTGCCAGCTTAAAACACTTTGGCAGATCCAAAGGAGCAACATTAAATAAATACCACATAACACATATGTCATATTTGGCATTTAGTGATGTGGGAGGCAGAGACATAGAAAGATGCAACAACACAACATATCAGGAACAACATTTCTGCACTGCATCACCTATGTTTGGCATTAAGTGTCAATTTAATTCACTGAATTTGGATCCTGTCTTTAACCACTGACTCAGTCCTTATATTTAATTTAAATCAAGTTGCCTGAAACCAACCTTAATGTAAAAGGTCCAGGATTTAGTGGCATTTAGCAGCAGCGAGGTTGCAGATTGCAATCAACCGGAAATCTCTCCTCACCGAGTGTGTGTGGAGGAGTTTTATTGTGTCCATGAAACTTTGGAAAGAAGAATCTGTGTTTGCTTTGTCTGTTTTGAACAACTGTAGAAACATTTTGGTTCAACATTGTTAGACTCTGAGGAGGAGGATAAACTTCCTCTGCACAATGAGACTTAGTTTCAGCTTATAAAAACATCATTATAAACATTATACACCATTTCTGCAATAGTCTACCTATAAATGCTCCTAAATTTGACATATTTTACCTTTAACATAAGTTATTTGTCATGTTATTTGCTATATTTTTCCTTCAGCTTTACCATAGTTGCCACATGCAAACAGAATATCACTGAACATAATCATATTTTTTAAATTTTCCTATCTTGACTTGGTCCTTGAAATACTGATGTAAAACTGACTCCAAATTTTTTGAGCAGAGTGATAAAAAGTCTAATGACAGACGCAGAGTTAAAAAGCCACAAAGACCTCCTGGGTTTATTTACTCAGAACAATGGAAGAAATGGAGACAAAAGCAGCTTTTTGTCCTTATTTTAAATTTCCTCTGCTTATCTAACAGATGTGACACTGAAAAGAAAGGCAGTTATTTTATTAACTTTAGTATAAATGGTGACGTGTTTTTATAGACGACGTTGTCAACATTTTTTATACAAATTCAATAGAAAATTGTTGGTTGATGCAGAGATGAGAGAGAGGAGAGCATGTCAGTTTGATTTATTCACAGTGTGAATCAGGAAGTTATTAATGTGCTCACCGCTGAAGTGAACACATGAAAGCGGAGCTGCAAGTGACGATGAGAAGAAGAAGAAGAAGAACTGTCCTCCAAGATGGAGACTGCAGTCGTTGCTAAGAGATTTGTGACGCAAAACAACCTCCTGCATGCGACGCACTAACTTCTCCTTTATGACTTTACCCCCTCCATCCTGCCTCTGATCCACACACACACAGACACTCACACACACACACACTCACAGATATAAGAGCTGCTGTTGGCTGATGTCACCACGCTTCACCCTTATTCTCCTGTCATCTCATCCTCCTGTTTTTTTTGTGATGCACTTGTTATTTTTCTCCTCCTGTGATGCACTTTGTGACAAACCTGGTTGTTAAAAGCACTTTATAAATAGATTTGACTTGACTTGACTCCGGGAGGAAAGTCGCCAGCATGCAGGAGGAGCATTGTTGGCTTGTCACCACCGACAGGCAGCCAGAGAGGGGGAAGGTCTGGAAAACCAGCCGCAAAGTTTCTCTAACTATCTAAAAGCCTAAGAGGCAGAAACGAAACAATGTCAGGTGCACTGCAGCTATAAACACCTGCAGCGTCGAGGCTCATCGCGGTGACAGGGATGGCTAAAAGAGTCAGACTGGAAACTTTGATGCATATTCTGATGAATTTTAATGAACTTTTATTGGCTTTTTTGTCTCTCAGCTCATTGATATCTGATAGAGAAATGAAGTGTAAATAAAGCAAAAAACGTTAAGTGAAATAGATAGACATTATCCACAAAGACATGGGTCTTTATTGAGAAAAGGCTAACGAACTGTTGAACCGTACCAAGATAATTAGTGATGGAAAAATTCCCGGGAAAAAGCATGGAGCTTCATGCTGCGCTAATTATGTTTATCTTGCTGGTATAATTACTTTTAATACCTCTTGGTTTAAAAAAAAAACAAAAAAAAAAACACAGGCATATCCAATTCCCCCAGCAGAAAAGCTTTTCTTAACATAGCACCACAGCGGAGTGTCTCCGCTCATAATCTCCTGAGAGAAAAGTCATTATGAAAGAACGACGGTCCTGCTTGTTTATTTCTACCCATCCGAAGCACAATGGAGTCCTGCAACGCACAGATCACCCAGAGACACGAGAACGCAGGACTTAAATAGGCTGTTCTGTGCTTATTGATGCCTTGTCATGTTTCATTCCCTTTTCCCATCTGTTTACAATATGACAATAAGGAGATTGTGTCGGTATCCGGCACATCGCGTTCCTCTGAGTCACAATCCTGGAGAATCTGACACAAAAAAAAAAAAAAAAAAATTGGAGCTCAAATCCTACCCTCCAGAAATGTAAAGACTTAATGCATCACAAAACACAGCAGAGGATGTTAGTGATTCAGACTGGAACAGTATTGTTACTGACCTGTTCCTGCTCGCTTACAGCAGCAGCAGCTCGGTTCAGGAGCAGGTGGTGGCCTTTTAGCATCTGTTAGCGACGTACCAGGACTTTTTAACCTACTGCAATGTAAAACCATGCAGGACACTATCGAACTCTCACAGCAACAACTCAAGAAGATGAAGTACAAAGAGTGAAAAGTCTCAAGAGAGGTGGAGGTCAGGGAGTGACCAAGACTTTCAGCCAGGAGATGCAAGAGTGTTATGTTTCTATTTGCATATTTTACCAAAATTATAGTTAAATTGGTTATTTTTCAGTCTTTTGGGACACTGTTGGTCTGTTGAAGATGCCAAAATCATGAAAACATCTAAAACAAAACAGAAAATTCCAACATCTTTGCAAAAATGTGCTGACAGTTTAACATCACAGCTTTAAATCCCAAATGTATAAATATTTAAGTTTTAATGCAGTCAGTTTTAGCAGAAATCTTTCTCCTTATGTTACTGTAATTTTTAAAAAAAAGTAATATACTGGTATGAAATAAAAAAAATTACATTCCCCTCATGTCAGGCTTTGCTCCGCACTGACTTACGGTAAAGAATCAGGTATTTTGCTGGAGGAAATCTTTGACCTTTCAAGGGATATGACAGTCTCTCTGATCTACCGGCCATCTTTCACTTTCACCATTTCACACAAGAGAATATGGCCGATTTTTTTTTTTTTTTTGAAGAGGCAGCACTTTGTGTTTTTTTTGGGAGTTGCAAGCAAAAAAAGTTTCTCCTAGCAGGAAAACTCCTCAGGAAGCTTTTTCCCATGGGCTCCAAACAAACGCAGGGGCTTCCCACAGCAAGTTTGCCAAGTCCTGATGAATAATGCAAATTCAGAGAGCGTGTGCGTCACACCACCTTTTCCTAGAATACTAATCATTTTGACAGCCGGATATTAGATCCCTCTGTACCTCATGTGAACCCTTATCTTAACCCGAGCACACCATGCGGCTTTAAAAATGAACTGGCTGTTTATGTGAAGCTTCACATCACCCATCAGCGTTCCCAAAAAGCCACTCTGAGGGGCCCCCGATGCCAACTCGCCCAGGCGCCCCGAGTCCCTGATGCCTTCCATTGCGTTTCGGGACAAACCCTTATCAGTCCAGCACAAACACTTCTGTTGAGTAAACATGTTTACGAAGTTAAGATCTCTGATGATATATGCCCTTCTGATTTCTCACTGCTGGTAAACATGTTTTCTCACCTAAGACACCGTAAACAACCTCCGCACGCAAACACGTCCGATTCATTTCTCGGTGAGCGAAGATTGATACGCCACCGACCCGCGAACGCCTGATACTCGCCTGGCAGCATAGCCACAATATTATATCAACAGATGTCAGATTGTGTAGGCATCATAGTTACGGTGGGAGAAAAGCACACTGAGCTCTCTTCAAAACTGGGAGTGCCGCACTTGACCTTGTCCGGTCCAATTACAGCTGCCCTGCAGTCACCATCATGCAGTGTGTCTATTGTCATTGGCTTGATAAGACCATAATGTGCACAGTTGCAGCTACACTGCAGGGAGGGCAGGATTATGGGTAACATACAGTCGTGCACACACAAAAATACTGCACATGCACCAAATGTGAAGAGAAGAACTGCAAGCAGACGGTGACATGGGGGGAGATTTTAGCTCCTGTCCTGTTTCAGTCCTTTCGACAGAGTAAAAGAAGGAGAAGAGGAATGATTTCTGTCCCATCCTGTTTCCTAAATCTGATTCCATTGTTGGCATTTGAATTTCTGTTGCTGCATCATGCAACATTAATCCACAAACATCATGCACTGATCAGGTGGCTGCAAACAACCGGCAACCAGCCGACAGAGCTGACAGGAGGGCATAAAAACGAACAAAAAAAAGCAAAAATATGATCACAGGAAATAGAATTAACTATATTAGAGCTGCATATTTAAATAAAAAACCCTGACACATTGTTATTTTTATCCCCGCTCTGCAGACTCCCCAGGACTTCTTTTTCCTGTCCCATTTCATTCACACTATGAGCAGTAAAATTGATTCCCATCCTGCAGGAAACCCACAGGAATCAGAAGACCCACAGGACTCCTGATAAAATGTCAGCCTCTGATTGCAAGTCACTTCGAGAGGAGACTAAATTTGGCCCTTTAGGCCATGATGGTTTTTAACTCAGTGCACAACATTTGTTGTTTTCCAAAGAGAATATTATGAATTTTAAGTTTATGAGCTGGGCTGCGGTCACTGCAGATTAGACTTAATTATCAATATAAAGAGAAGGAGCAAATTTTGGCTAAAGTCAAGATATTTGAAGATTCATCAACACTTTTAGACTTTTATGTGTTTAGCTTTTAGCTTTTAGTACCTCAGTTCATACTAAAGACAGAAATCTTAAACAAAAGACCACAAATACACAGTTTCACTTCTTTAAAGTCTCAACAGTACCAACAAAACAAATCTGGGCACTGTAGCTTTAGCAGTCATTATTCAAACAGCAGTAAAAAGTACATTTGTTGGTACCAGTTTCCAGTTGCTGATTAATTCACATTTGGGACTCCTGTAAGCATTTACACCAGCAGGACGGTGTGTGTGTGTGTGTGTGTGTGTGTGTGTGTGTGTGGGACTGAATCAAAATAAACTACAGTGTGTGTTTGTGTGTGTGTTCTTGGTAATGAAGGAACATGTCACCCAGTACAACAGTGTGGCTAATTAATGTGTTTTTGTACCACAATGGAGCTCCGCGACACAAAAAGGAATAAACTCTTTGGTAACAGACGAAAACTTGTTAGAAGGATCAATTTGTTAGCGAGTCTCCAAACTTGGGAAAATGCAAATAACCTCACATTACCATCCTAACAACAAAAAGACAAGAGTCTTTGTTTAATGTTAGGGGAGAATTCGCCACTTGTTTAAGTTTTATAAACCTGTTTTAAAGCACTTACTGATCTGCATCTCGTTCCATGTGTGTTAGAAACGTGGCATCCCCGTGACATTCAAAGTTCAAACCCATCTGCTGATCTTTGTTGCATGTCAACCCTCATTTCTCTCCCCATTCATTTCCTGTCAGACCTCTAAATGCCCCCAAAATACAACAAAATATACCAGAATACCCGGCATCACTGCAGAACTTCGTACAGACAACCTTAAGGGGAAAAAAAAAAGAGAGAGGAGGCTGGAGAAAATCTTTCTTTGGTCGACCACACTATCTATCTGACTATCAGGGCAGCAATCAAGAGCCGAAGCGGGCCAGAGGAAATGGCAGTAATGACGGACAAAGCCTCAAGCTGGGGGTAGACTTGCAGCAAGTCTGGGTTAATAGCCTTTTTCATGGTTTAAGGTGCTCTGTTCCCATGGGGACATTTTATCAGAGAACCCATAGTTCTCAGCAACACCTCCGTGCAATCTGATTAACAGCAGACAAACACCAGAAAACACCTTAAAAAAACCAGCCACAAGTCAGCGCACAAACCGCCTGATCAGGGGTGTTGATTATGTGGAAGGAAGCCATCATCAACCTTGCACTCTGAGTTTAAGAAATTGTTATATGTGTTACGTTTCTAAGTGCAAAAACAGTCAATTAAAGAGATTTAAAACATTATTTTGATTCAGTGTTAATGGAGCAGTAAAGAATGTGAACAAATGATCAGGAGGTGGAATAATTACAGTTATCTGAAGAGCAACGTAGGTTTGAAACTAGATGCAAAGAAAAAATCCTTTCTTCGGGTATATTTTTATTGTCTTGGTCAAGGTTTAGAATAGCTTAAGTGATAGTAAATAATGTGTAGCAGCCAGGATGAGCTGAATCTGGATGTCAAAGCTTCAAGAAAAAAAAGCTGTGGAAATAAGAGTGCTTTCACACCGGAAAGTCCGGATCAAGGTTTGTGTTTTTGTTATGTTGTATACATTTGGTCCGGTTTCGGTTTCGGTTTCACTCTGCAATAATGCAAACAGGCTTTACATAACAAACCTACGTCATATCGTCATCAAGTACGTGGGTTGTGTGTCCCTGTACTTTACTCTGATTGGTTTGTTGGCGTCTGACGTTAGCACGTTGAAAATGCCTTTTTTTGTAACTTGATTGTAGCTTTATGAGTTTTTTATAGTTGGTCCTTAATGAAGTCTTTGAACGAAATGTTAATAAGGCATTTGGTCTCCTCTTCCCTGCATTAGTACGAAGGTCCGGAGATCCAAACCTTTGCTTTCACACTTGACACGAACAGAACAATGGTGAAGTTTGATCCAGACCGAGACCACCTCTTTTGGTGGGACCAAAATCCGCCCGTTTGGTCCGGATTATGGACTGGGGGGACGTTTCACACCTGCTATTTTGGTTTTGATCAAACTGAAAAAGTCCGAAAGTCCGGACCAAACGGGGAAGGTGTGAAAGCGCCCCAAGATGTATTCATCTTTGGTTAATCTTTGGTTATTTTGTCAATTTTTCTTTTCTAATGTTAAAGCTCTTCATAAACCTACAGATTATTGTCTGTTCTGTTTTTTTTTGTTTCTTTTTAAGCGTCAAATTGTTTTGCTCTCACCGGTGTTGTGTCCAGCCACAACATGCAGCTGTTTTAGGTGAAAAGTCTTTAAAATCAGGCGAAAACTAACTGGCCAGGAATATAAACTATAGACATAATATGTTAGCAAGTTGATGGTTAAAAACGGAGGCACTGTTGCCACTAAACAGCAAGATATTTCCTTCAGATGTTTGTGAAGGTCAACACAGAACGAATAGGAGAGTAAAAATACAGGATGCAAATTCACTACACAGACAGTTAACATGACTCAGAATAAATGCTGATGATATCTCAAACCTGCTGGATGAGCAATAGTTTGCTAAAATTTATGTACGGCAAGATGCATTTATTTTTAACATTCAGATATTCGTTCATCAGGTTTGCACTCGATGTTCAGATTTATACTTTTCAGAGCCTTTTTATTATGATCCATTCTGTAGTTTGTCTTTATTTATTTCATAAAAGCTGCTTCAATACATTTCTATTGCTCTGCTACGCTGCTGTGTTGACCTTTGTGGTGGGTCTAATTTTAACTGGGCAGTTTAATCTCCATGAGCACATCACAATTTCATATTTTATAAGATTATCATACGTTTGAAGCGTAGTGGTCCTTTGAGAACCACATATTTCTAAAAAGTCAAAGAGTATTTCCCAGCTCAGTCTTCAAATAAGTTATTTGACTAAAGAAGTCAGAGAATTTTCTGAACCCCAAAAGAAACACTTCATCTTTTAGTTATGAGAAAAATTCAAATTCCAAATCACCAAATTTCAAGATTCAGTGAGCAGGAGGAATAAAATGTACAATATTCACTTCTGAAATTTTGTGATAAAAAGTAAAACTGGAAGTTACACATTTATTATGGAAATGACAAACTCTTTTTTAGCTTCTTTAGCTGCATTAATATCGAAAAGCTTCCTGGCTCAGCCGTATTTTTAGTGACTGACCTTTCAAATTTGATAACTTTTTATTCACACTACTTGGCTACTTTTCTTTCACCGCCAGTCGAGTAAAACAGCATCGACTGTTCATCTCTTCAGTGTAGCAATGGTCAAATTTAATCGACCTTTCCATTTTTCGAGAATACATCACCCAGATGAGAGAAAGTCTTTCAGCCTTGGAGGATGAATCTTAATTAGTTTATGAGAAAACTCATAAAAGGTCATCACTCGTTCACATCTAATCACAGGCCTTTCAGCTGCTTTCAAAAGGTGAAAAAATTCCTCCCATTCCGAAAAACTCACTTTTTTTCAAATCCGTATTTCAATTAAATATCTGCAGTCCAGTGGAGAATGCACGTAATTAATGAGGCCTGATCAAATACAAACGCAGTGTCTAATAGCTTCATAATTAACTGTAGAAAAGATGTAATATCTTACTGCCTCCTTCCTCGTCTCAGCTCAGCCCGGTGGGGTGATAATATGATCGATATGGCTTCTTGTCTGGGATTCCCGTAAGTAATCAAAAGATCATTTAATCCTATTTAAGCCAAATTCTGATAGAGTGTTTTTTAACCTTTATTTCATGCGGGGAAAGTTTGCTTGGCAGACAAATTCTTCTTTATCAGCAGCCTACTTTATATTCATACACTCACTGGTCATAAACTCATAGCAGGCTTTTACTCTTGGCTGCAGACACTGACAGCTCAGAGGCATCATGAAAATAGTCGGTAAAAAAAGAGGAAAGTGTCAAAGATCCTCTCCATCTAAAATAATGTTGTTCTTATAATTACAGCCTCTAAAAAATCCAGCTTGGACAATACTGACTTGTATCAGTGCATAGTTGGCCACTGGTGTGGTGCTTTCACATTCCTGCACTGAAGGGGGCGATGTCTGGGGATTTGCCTCAAATCAGAGAGTCAAATTTACACCAAGCAAACTTTATTTTGAATGGCAGGATTCAAAAGGGATTTGTAGTCAAAGAAATTTGAAAAATCTGGGATAGTTTTTAGAGAGACACTGACAAGTTATTCAAACCCTAACCGAGAAACTGCCAGTTACCAGCTAACAAACTACAAGCTAACAAGTAAAAGAAGCTAACTATATGTATCACTTTATATGCTGCTATTCGCTTATTCTATGGTTGCAGTTAATTCTCTTCATGTTTTCTCTAAAGCTAACTGTCAGCCAGCTTGATACATACTGCTCTTTTACCGATCAACAGAGGCGAACAGGACACAAGGCTTGTGATTGATAGATTGATAGATGAGTGTGAGAAAAATAGATTTGTCTTCAGCCTCCTTTTCTGAGTTTTGTTTTAAAAAACCATGCTGAGCAAAATCATAGCACAGTTTTTTTCTTTTCTGTACTTTAAAATGTGTCTGTAGAGGAAATTAATTATTAAACCCAACCAGAATTTTGCATTTCTTAAAATATTGCTGACAACACACCTCCAGTTTTCCGGGAACTCTGGTTTCTTGTGTCATTGAAAAAACTCTTAAAAGTAGAGAGTTTTGAAGAATACATCTGTGGTTTATCTCTCGTCCTTAAGTTTCCAGATCAGAGATGAGTGAGTGTATTTGGCCGTGAGATGAGAAGCATCTGGATGTCAAAGTCAAAGTGTAATCGTATCTGTTATCAGACTACGCGGAGCTTTCAGAAGCCTGAGTAAAGTGACGGCTCAATCTGTGCCGAGCTCCGACACAATCGACCTCATCAAAGCGTACAGTGCGTATTTGTCAGGACTTAAGATAAAAGGCTGAAATGATTCCAGGATGCATTTGAGTTGGACTGACATAAAAGAGAGGAATCATGGATAAACCCGACATTTTTCACAAAAGTCCGGACAGTTCAGGTGGATTTATGGCCGCATTTCAAACACATAACCCCCCTTTTTAGAATGAAGGGAGATCTTTACATGCGAGCTTGACAAATGAAAGATACCTTTTATGCTCGCGTCTAATGCAGGTCTGTGGCTCCATTTGATCAGATTTATAGTAATGCATCTTTGTTCGCTTCATCATTCACCCTGCAATGCAATCATTCAGCACCAGATGTATCCAAAGACCGGAGGGATACGAAACACAATTACAATGGATTTTTGTCACCTCAAGTGGACTTGGGGGCTCCGATCGGTGTGGATCTCCACATTAGCCAAACAATTACATTGGATAGTCCACATGTTGGGAGGTGTAGCGCATCAAAAATACCTGCATGTTCCCAGCAGATGCCTGTGCTTATTGTAGAAGCAAACCAGTAGGGAATAAAGTGCATGTGACTGCTAGAAAATAACAAAGAATCCAAGGAGACGAGCATATTTGAGACTACAATGACTTTCTCCTCACGACCAAGACACAAAAAGCAACATGGAGGGACTGACAGACTCAGTGCAGCTAAGCAGGATTCAATTCCGGACATCGGTTTGACTGAAACTCATTGTTAAAAGTTCCTCTTCTTCATTCTGCATCAGAGATTCCCACCCCCTCCTCAAAAAAAAAAAAAAAAATCAAGCGCTCCACAGCTTCTCATCTTACTTCGATGGGCAGACATGTTTTTCAATTATGCACACGAGGGAAGGGAATTAGAGGCCTAATCCCGACCTAATCCCCAAACAAACAGATCTATGGCCTCCATTTTCCCGGGATGCCGCCTCGGCAGCCCCCCTCTACTCCCACCTTCATCTCCATCGGCTGAAACTCTGCCCCTCTTCTAACCCGGTCAGGGATGGAAGTCCTCTCAGCACCGATAGTTCCTTAAATTGAGCTCTGCCGGCATTAGCCATGTTTGAATGGTACTCAAAATCAGTTCGAACTACCACTTGTGACTGTTCTCAGTTCTGCGTTTGTCATTAAAAGTGAAAAGCCAAGACTGTACTCGAGTAACTCAACCACTTTCAGATACCAGTTCCACAGCCAGAGACGAGTCATTCAATTGCTCTTCAATTAAGACTGCAGTTATTTAAGTTGGCGATCGCAGCTTCTTTTCCAACACTGATCACAAAAGAAAACTCCGTTATCCTTTAAACTCTGTTAGCTGTAGGATTACATGTAACTTAAATGTAAGAATAGTAATGTAACTGTAACTGTAACAAAATTTACTTCATTTCACCATCATGTAAGTTATTAATCTCACATAGCAACAAAAGACATTATCTACTTTACCTAACAGCTCTGCATCCTTTAAACAGATAAGCTTAATAAAAAGCTTTACAAACATGTAGCATCTTTTATGTGCCTTCAAAATAAAAGCACCGCAGATCGAAATCTTTATATAACAGGGTTGTGCAAACAACTTGACATGTATACTGCAGAATCAACAAAAAGTAAATGTTCTTTGTAGCCTATTTTGCTTTAAGCTGTACTGAATAGTAGTGACTGTCACCTTTTCATTGTTTAACCCTGATGGACAGGAGGTGACTAACTATAACTAGTTACACTAGTTAAGTTGGTTAAAGATGACTGAAATACAGCAAAAGGTACAGAAACAATCAGGATGTGATAACTCTAATGGAGACTTTGTTGCTGAGTCACTGACCTACAATGTTTATGCTCTTAATCTTTAACAAACCAAATTCAAACTAGAAAAACAGGAAATACAGAATCCAAGACTGAAGTAAAAACAGTCCAAGAAGTTATGATTCAAAGAGACAGACGTGACATTTGTCCTGGTCTTCAAAAAATGATGGTTACAAAAAAAAGGGGGGTATAAACTCAAATCTTCCTCCTCTATGTTTTGTTGGGGTTAGGGGACTAGAATTACTAGCTAGAGACAAAGATGACTGTCCTGAAACCAGCTGCAGATGCAGGGTAGTGTGATGGTAGGAGACAAACACAAGAACTGCAATCTCTGGTGCTGAAGTCAGAAGCTTTTGAAGGCCTGATGATTCACTCTCACAAGAGGTTTGAGGTGCTGCATCATCATCACACTACTTCCATCTTTGCCTCCAAGAAAGGATAGTTATTATTTCGAAAACCATAAAAGAAACTCATGTCTAGAAAGTATAAATGAAGGTTGTTTTTTTTTTTATACATTTGAATGGATGTTCGATGGTGTTTTTCTGAAGAGGACATTCTTGATAATCAGACACAGTGTAGGAAGTAAAACTTGCGATCATATCTGAAGCAGTTCTCCATATCTAACATCTGAGGATGTTTTAGACACTTTGCAGTTAAAACATACACAAATATTTAATGTGGCTGCAATAAAAACGGTGATGCAAATGTTTCCTGATGCGAGTTGAACGTCGATGTGCATAAAAATCTATGAAATGACTCAAATCAGCAAAGTGCTGTGTAATTCACACCCCTGGAAAATAATAAAACACAAAAAAACGATATGAGAAAAAGGTTATTTGATGCTTAAAAAACACAAACTAGAAAGGTTTTCTCTAACAATCACCATCGTGCACATAAACCTGCTTCACACCATCACACAGACTCTGATCATAAGCTCCCTCCCTTGTTATGATTCTGTCCGTGAGGGCGATTCCAGCCAATCCGAGGGTGGTCAGATCTCTCTCATTTCCCTCGACTTGTACCAGCAATCGATTCCACTCAAAGACGAAGGCCGCTGCTCATTCCTTCTGCCTGTTTCGCTCCTAACTTCACTCTCCATCACCTCCTGAATGCAGATGGGTTCGGAGGTTGTTAGGAGAGAAAAGAGACGAAATGTTTTATCTAAAAACGGTTCCAGCAGGAACCCCGGAGCAGATTTGTGTACAATTAAAAATCGACAACTGCTGCAGTAGACGTCACCTTGAGAGTGAATAGATTTTATTATGGAGGAGTTTTATACCATAAAGAGAGTTGATGCACAATAAATACATTAAAAGACCAAACTGGTGGCTGTTTGTCTGAGTCCATTTACCACACAACAGGCATATTTTACATTAATGCCGAGCTATAGTGTTTGGACTTGTCTCACTGTGAAAGAAATGCAGGTTTGCAAGCTGAGATTGTTTGGATGCTCTGCTGGTTTTTCTTGGCGATATTTTGAAGGACACGCAGGTATTTGATATTTGATTCACAGCTACCCAACAACATTTTTACAGCAAGAATGTTTTATCATTTCCTCGGGCACATTTTTCTTATAGATTTCATTTTTGGAAAGATGCTTCCTGGCACTTTACAACCAGTATTCAGATGTCTGAGCGTTGTTGAACACACCACGAAGGACAGTCATTGCCCACAGCTGCAGTAAAACATGATTATTATATAACTCTGACAATAAATAAAATTCACTTTACTACATACACTTAAAGTAGTTGAACTTAAATACAAAAAGTGTTTATTTTTGCTTTCTAAGAAATCCTAACACTGTTAAATTCTCCCTTCAACATTTTTATTTTGTGATTCAGAAATCAGCTCTTATATTTACAGACATTTGCTTCGATTTGGAGCTACTTATAGACTCTTTATTTAATACAGATCTGGTTAGCTAAGAGGTTGCTTGTTATCTTAACACATCATTCCAAACTAATTTAATATTCAATCTAGCTAAAAGAAAGAAGTGCAGTGCATTTTTCTCCTGTGGTGAAGATGATTGGAAGCCACATCGACCACAATTAAATATTCATTGAAAGACATTTAGTACATATCTTATGTCTCTACTTAGCCACAACTGCTGCAAACCAATAACTGAGGAAGAAAAGCAGACTTTTTCTATGATTTTCAGACTTTTTTTTACATTCTTTTAGGTGTTTACTTATGCATATTAGACAGCATACCACATAATTGAGATCCTATTATAGATTTTCCCTTCTAAGGGATTTCAACATGCACAAATACATTAGGTAGGTAGGTTTCTTTAGGGCCATTGGTTTAACAGTAGATAAGCATTTAAAAAATAGCAAAATGAGGTGTTTTAATATCGCACCATCCTTTAACTTTAAATATTTAAGCCTATTTTACATATCTTAAGTTTATATATCTTAAGTTTAAAAAATGGCAGCGATGATATTCAACCCTGAGGATGAAGACACATGGCACAAAAAATAAAAAAACTAACAAATAAAAACATAAAAAACAAAATATTTTTAGTTTTTCAAAGTCTTTTATGTGTGTGTGTGTTTTTTTATCAAATGATATTATAATGTGGAAATAAATTCCCAATGAGGGAAAGAACTTTGGCAGTAAAAGTACAGTTAGCTGCATAAAATCCGAAGAATCATGTTCGGTGCCAAAGTGTCGAGTTGACACAGTACTGTAAGAAGATATAACTTTTTTCTTTTTTTTCACACAGATTAATACTGTGGGGACAGATATATCAAAAGAGCTTAAGATACATGAATTTTTCATCAGGTTAAATACAGTTTGGGGCCTGTAAGTTCATATTTGGCACCACAGGCTCAGTTCTCATTGGGAAGTAATGTTGGTGAGGGACAAATCAGCTGCTGCGAGGCCTGGAAACCATTTCTTCACTGGTTTCTTACTGATGATAAAGCCTTTATTGCTCCTAAATCTGCAGTGAGTTCCAACAGGAGCAGCTCCATCACAAGGTGCAGTGTTTGTGTGTGGATAAAAAATGGAGATCACTCTTGACTTTGTAGATGAACTCAATATTTCTCATAACGTTTCAGCGTTCGGCTGCATTTCCGACCATATTTCAAGGAGATTACTTCCACTCAGTAGTGAGGGGGAGGCCTTTACGTTTGTCTTTGAGTTTGATGGAAGGATAAATGAAGTTAAGGGCTATGGGGTCAGAGGTCAGTGGGCAGTATATGTTATCGCTGTCGGGCGATAACCTTGAATCTCTGTAATGTGGGCTTTTCAAAAGAAGAGCTGCAAACTGACGCTGCTATGCTTTTGATCACATAACGTCAGCTCTGTTTAAACCTATCATCTGCACAACTGCTGTCTTTCAAAATCTTTAAAATTAAAGGTTTTGGCAACTCTGCTGACTGTTTTTTATCTTTTAAAATTTCAGGGTTAAGAAGTGAATACTTAAGAGAAGATAAAGCAGAAACCCACGCTCTTTCAGATTGAGTCATTTCAGTCATGATGTTCTTTCTTAATTTTGACATTTTTTTGGAAAATAAACAGCCTGTATATATTTCGAGCCAATTACCAAGAAGGATTTCAACATGATAGCAAAATAAAGGCATTGCTGACCTTGTTTTCTCTGCCAAATGCAATTTATCAGTCACTAAAAGGTCGTATAGACAACAACTGCATTAAAAAACTATTCATCTGCAGAATTTTTCAGAAAGGTGCAGAACGAAAGTCTATGTTTTCCTTACAAAAATTAAATATGTGAAATAATTATTTTAAAAAATCTTGACAGGTCCCAAATGATCATTATGTTTACTTTTTGTATGGCCTTTTTTCTGATCTCTGAGCCAATAGCAGAACAACATTGATGTAACGTGTCGTCATCAACCTCTGAGGCTCAGGAGTTAGCATTAGCATTAGCACATAGGTTTTCTTGCTAAAACATCCGATCATAAAGTATAAAAGTACAATTCAGCAAACCTAAACCAGCTACACATCAAGTAAGAGCAGTCAGAGTCCTTGCAGTCTAAACTTAAGTGTTGTTACCGGTTATATTGTCAAAATTAGTGAAATATCAGGTTCAATCCCTGAATGGCTACATTAGCATTAGCATTAGTGACGATTCTAGATATAAATGTTGTTAATATCACCTTTAAAGTCACCAACAGACACTGTCAGTGAGTGTTGGCTCTTTGTTTCCATCACTAAACCTTCAAAACACTGACACAACCTCAGGATTTTTTGAATACACAGACTGTTACAAGAGACGATCCTCATTCCTGCGACTCTCAACCACGTAGGCGGGTTTCTGTTTAATTTGTTTCAAAGGGACTAATAATAGATGAGTCTAAAATGAACTGGGGCTTGTTCTAGATGTTGTAAGAACCTGGTATAAAGTTACCAGCCGTTGTGTCCTCCAGGCAGCGTTGCACCGATGTATACAGGAAAAAAAAAAAAGGAAAAGAAAGGAAAAAAGAGGAAAACGTAACAAAAGAAGTCGTTTCACAACATGGATTTACGTGAACCGTAATTACCGCCTGAGGTTCCTATCGCCTCGCCACTGCTGACATGAGATTTTCATGCGAGAACAAACACATGAAAGCCTCTCTGCTGTCAATATAAAAGATTGATTTTTTTTGCAGGTGGAGTTGTGCTGTTATTGTGTAATATTTTCTTCATCTACCACTGCCGATGTTGTGGCTTTAAGTTGTACAATCTGTAACGTCGGCTGCTTATAATGCCGGTAATCTAAGGACTGAGGCTTAGTCTAAGTAAAGCTCACTGTAAGCTGCTTTCCATTGAAGGAGAAGTTAATGCTTATTAAAAAAACAAGTTCCTCAAACCATTTTTTTTCCAAATGCCCTTGAAAAATGATATTTAATCTGTGTGATAGAATCTGAATAAACATCTGTGTTTGAGCTATTTAACAGCATTTTGATAAAAGAAATCATGTCTTCAGTTTACATCCGTGCAGATTAAGTCCATTCACAGCTTTGCATGTACAGTATATGAGTTTTTTTAAAATCTACGGCAGCTACGTGCTGCATGTGAAATGATACATTAAAACTATATCTTGGTAATAAAAATTGTACCAATGTAATCGAGCCATATCCATGTTTTAATTACATTCCCTCTGAGCATGCACAACTCTGTGTGTGTGTGTGTGTGTGTGTGTGTGTGTGTGTGTGTGTGTGGAATGAGAAATCCTTCCCATCATTCCATTTCAACTATTGCCTCCATATTAGTTCTAGTTAATATCCCCAAGGTCATAACATCTGATGGATCATAATGTCAGCAGGGCTGGTCATAAAGCTGCACCTCCTCCTCCCCTCCGCTGCCGCCGCCGCCTCTCTGCCAGCTACAGTCTGCTCACATCACACCTTAATTGACGAGGGTTTGAGGCAGACAGCGCGGTCGGGCCAAGGCAATCGATCGTGACAAACAAATTAGAGACGAGTTTGAATGATTAAGTTATGCATCGATTTTGATTTAAACATTAACGGCTCGCATGCTCGGCGGGATTAGATGGAAAAGACGGAACGCAATCAATGCGTTCTTGTTCATATCAATGGGATTTTAGCAAGTGAAGAGTCGGGTCAATGGGGCAGTAAATGGCCGAACACGCTGCCTTTGTGTTGTGGTTGTGGGTAATAGATTAAAAGCAATGGGCAGGATTACATGTAATGTGATTAAAAACATTTGATTTAGTTCCAACTGCTTAAAAAGTTCCAACACATGATGCATTTTGATGATATGCAACCTCAGAGGGAATATGATTTATAAGATTTACATCAGTGAGGGATTAATAGACTTTTACTTTTATTAAAAATGAATAATAGTTCAGCAGCAGGATCACTGAAGTTTTCTGCTGCTGAAACAAGAAAAAACAAAAGTGAAAGTTTGAAACAAAAGTGTAGAAAAACAACGTCAGCTGTGACAGTGTCATCAACGCTGTTTATCTCAACAGGGACGAACGACAACTTTAATTAACTTGCCAGTAAGAACAGTGACAGTTGAAGCTTGTGTTATTTGTGAAACCAAACAGCTTTCCTGTGAGAAATATGAAAATTTCATTCATTTTATTTAAAGCGTGTTTGTGAATACGGATGTTTTAAAGCTGCCAGAGGAGGATGGAGACACATTTCAGGCTGGAGATCAGTTGTTTGGGTTTGGTTGGTGCAACATGTGGACAAAAGCCACAAATTAGAAAACAGCTCATTTATAGGATAAAGGTTTATGTAAGGGTTTGGCGAGCAGGGATAATTTTTGAAGTCATGGTCAGTGTTCAGCAAATGAATGTAAGATGATGATGATGATGATGTAATTTCCCCAAAAGTGACCTTGCTAGTTTTTCTGTGTGCTTGAGTGTATTTAAATGGGATAATAATAGACAAGGTCCCATAATTGTACCTTGATGTTGGGTGATTTGGATCATGAAGTGAAAGCAAAGTCCTTAAAGAATAGTCCCGCCACTTGGCGGCCATCTTGGTAACAGTTATTTTGGGTTAACAAGACCAGGTTCTATATAAACGAATGGGGAGATAACATGACTGCACTCTCAGTGGTCACCTGAATATAAGAACTGTAAAATAGATTTAACAGTGAAATCGCTTCATGTTTTGTTTCAAAATAACACTTAAAACACCTTTTTTTTCATAAACTAAACCTCTATTGTGCATGTGAGCGATTTTTACGACACAAACGTCTTTACGGTTAAATCCAGACTGAACCATTGAGAGAAACTGTGTGCCATCATCAACATATACGTGAAAATGCTTTTGCTAACCGAAATGCTACGTTGCTACATCAAAACTGTTTACTGAGGCCACAAAAAGATGTTAAACACTTCATTTTCTGGTTGTTGGTGGATCTGAACTGTCGCAAAGCTCTACTCTGATACACTATTGGCTTATTATGTTGCCAGTCCAACTATTTTAGAGCGAATGATTGGTTTTAAGTGGTGAGCATAAGCACGAATAACCGCCATCTGTGGCGTTATAACTGTCCCCCACAGAGTCCCATTCACAATGCATTGAGTAATGTGTCTCTTCTTAATCTATAGTTTCTGGTAAAATGCAGCAAAAAGACTCTGGACGTGTCTCTTCTTCTTCTTCACTGTTTCTCCGCCGGCAGCCTGGTTTCAGCTGATCCTTCTGTTGCCATGAGCAACGCCGACGGGCTCGTTTCCACAGCGGTTTCAGTTTAACTGACTTTGTTGCAGCGATTCATTGTGGATAACCGTTAATTTACTGTTGAGCTGATTGTTGACGCTCTATAATTTACTAGTTTTACTGTGACTCTCGCTAAATGTGTGTTTACTACATGAATTACTGTGTTTTACTCGGTTGTTTCATCTGATGCAGTTTTTCACAGTTGCTTCCAGTCAAAGCTTGAAGACTTCACCTCTGTCTTCAACCTTTGTTATAAATGAGTTTTTTGCTCCTTTTGCATGTCACCTACACACAAAAAAAAATCACACAGTGAACACACTCACACTTTGGGGTAATTTACAGTTTCCAGTTCACCTGATGAGCTGAAACTATCTTTGGTAAGTGGGAGGAGACTGAAGCCAAAGAGGGAAAAACCTCTAAAACACATGGAGGAAGTGTAAATTACACACAGGAAGGCTTTAAGTGCATTAAACTCAGAAAAACTGACATAATTTAAAAAAAACAGTGGGGAAGTGTCAAAACTAGATTATTAAATCAGCCATGTGAAGTCAAGTCTTTGTCCCCAGTGACAAACCAATTAAAATACACACTGTAAAGGAATATAAAGTGGATATAATGAGATAAATCTTAATTCACAGGCTCTTGTTTTCACTAAACAGCACAGAAGAGAAATGTGTGCACACGGTTTAACATGAGCTGAGCTAATATTATCACAGCATTAGCATTAGCATTAGCATAGAAGCAAGAGTCATCACATCCCAACACATCATCATGTACAAATAAAGAAAATAATACAAGTTTTACAACCTTGAAATCGCCTCTATTTTAAGTTATCATTTCTTTTTTTCATCCAAATCTATAAAAAAGTGGATTACAGTCTGGGTTACAACTGAGTGTACCGACAAGTAATCAAGTAACAGATGGTTTGTAATCGATGACCTTTTTGAAGAGCGGCCCACAAACATCCTGCTTTGAAACGATGATGAAGAAAATCCTTCTGGTGAGTTTCAGATATGGCAGCTGCTACTCGGCTCCACTACCACAGATTTGGGTCCAATAAAGTGACTGTCCTGCACTAAAAAAAGGTGCTTGATGAGTTCCCACTTAAACAGACTGTGTGTGTATATCCGTGTGTGTGTGTGTGGGTGTGTGTTTTCTACAGAGAATTCAGTGACCTGGTTTCTGTTGAACATATGAGCAATGAAAGCATCTTAAGCCTTGGTCACACTGTACAATGTTCAGAGATTTCAGACGGTTTTTCCGTCTTTTATCAGAAATCTTGAAGTAGTTTTGGTTTCAAACTGTGACTGATCAGCATTTATGACAAGTCAGATTAAATGTTTTATGAATCCACAGGATTTATTTCACATTTCAATCTGAGAAAAAGCCAAAGACAGATTATGAAGGGGCAGTTTGAAATGAAAACTTCTTTTCAATCAAGAAAAACCTTCAGTCTTGTTCTTTGCTCTTCCTTTAATGAAAAAATGTTCAGTTTCAATAAAATCGCAGCATCCATGCTGACCTCTTCGGCGGCCATCATTGTTCACAAGCTTGCAGAAGCTTCACGCTTTCGTCATGACTAAACCACATCTGTAACTATCACCTCTCTCTCTGCAAAGGACACTGATTGATCTGGTCATATTCTGACCAGACACAAACGAATCCAATTGGAGCTTTTCAAAATAAACCTGCAAGATTTCAGATTTGAAATCTCAGCAGTCCAGCAGCCTTGCAAGGTTAGCATCTACCTTTTGCCACACAAGAACAACTCAATCCAGGTGGCTGTCTAGTGATTTTAAGCATGAAAAGAAGGTAGAAAAGCAAAAAAGGGTGAGAGAATGTAACGATAGAAAGAAGTGTCTGTTCTGCAAAGAGCAATATATCAGAATAAATACTCATAATGAAAACAAATAGTCTTGTGGCTCAGCAGGGACGACATGGTTGCAAACACCAGAGCTGTGCTTTGTTCCTCTCTATGCAAAGAGAATGATGATGAGCCTGAGTTCACAGAGCTGCAGCAGAGGAGTGTTCGCTCACAGCTGCTGTAGTTTGTTGCATGCATTTTCCACCGGTCATCATTACGACCAGATATTTGGGCTTTATGTCCTGTGAGCTCTCGGATCGCAGCTCTGAACAGTTCACACACAGCTCCGGTTTTCTCCTGATCCGCGGCTTTTGTCGGCTCACAATAAAATACAGGTGGCTTGCATGAAAATCTTTTGGGAAATGTAGCAGAGAAAAGCAGCAGTGGAGGTGATGAAACAGAAGCACGAGCGTGCAAACAAAGTGACTCGAGTTCGAGAACGAGAGCTTTTGCACCTATTGTTGTTCCCAATTACCGACGGGAATTAATTCTGCATTTTGGTTTCAAAGAGAAAGTGCTTTTCTGGATTAAACAATAATCTATGGATTTAACGTTTGACTCCACTGACTCTAATTTCCGTAACCGTCGAGTGTAGATGATGACATTTCAAAATCAACAGGCTCTGAAAGTGAGAGTCTGCTGTACAGTCGAGCCGGAAGCTTTGAGGGGAAAAATTTTGCAGAAAAACAAAAAGCATCTGCAGGAGCCGGATCGACTTTCAGGGGACAAATGAAACTATTAAGCCTCATCCTCTAGGAATCATGGGTATCTGCACCAACTCTCATGTCAATCTGACCAGCAGCTGTTGGAATATTTAGTTTTTTTTCTCATATCATGATTTAATTGTGATAATATGATATAATAACTGTGTAAATAAATAACAGCACTGCCTCTGCTCATGACTGACAAAGCGACTCCCACCACACAAACGTATCATCGCTCGCTTCATGCTTATCGAACGCTGCATGTTTGCACAACATTTTCAGTGATGCACAGCTAATTTTCCACCATTAACAAGTGTTGTTTTCTGTGAGAAACACATTCAGACTTGACAGCCGTTGATTGGAGGGTTTCTCCGTCCACGCGGAGGACGGATGTGGCTCCGGGGCAAATGTTCTAAACTATGTGAAAGTGTTAAATCGACTGTGATGGGTGTGAATCCATAACTCGTCCACAGCCACGAGGTGTTAGATGCTACTTAAGTGCCATAAATTAGAAAAAAAAAAAAGCCGTTTTAATGCAGTTGGGTTTAAACGAGTGTAAACATGTCAAAGGTTTCAGTCATTTTGATGATAATTATCATGTGAATTAACTTCTGATAGACTCTGAGTTTGTGCAGGTGAGGAGGAGGAGACTCAGGTAATTGAGTCCAGTTACTCGGACACTGATGGAGGAGGTCAGGCCAAAGCAGCCAGGAGGTCTGTGATGGGCGGCGAGCTGCGGAGAAGTGGCGAGCAGTCGGTCCAGAGGAGGTGATGAGGAGTGACACGGCGTGCCGGAGGCAGCAGTGGTGGTGGCGGCGGTGGCGAGTCAGTGCTGATGCAGGATTTACATTCTTCACACAGCCAAGTGGCTTCGTCATGGACGGCAGTGATGACAACGACACAGTCGGCGGGTCTGTCAGCTGCTGACAGAGTGTGTGTGTGTATATGTGTGTGTGTGTGTGTGTGTCTGTGTGTGTGTGTGTGTGTGTGTGTGTGTGTGTGTGTGTGTGTGTGTGTATGTGTGTGTGTGTGTGCATATGTTTTCAGGACAGTTCGTTGAACTCCGCTCGCTCACCTCTCCATCTGGCCATGCGAGGATCCTCCCCTTCTCCTGATTTGCTGCTGCCGGCTCGAAGCCCCACCTTCTCCTTCGACACACCTCTGGTGAGACCAATCAGAGCTCTGCATGTTTTTTAATGCGGAGAGAAGGAAAGGCGACCAATCAGAGCTCTGCATGTTTTTTAATGCGGAGAGAAGGAAAGGTGACAAACAGTCTGAGTTCTTCTTCACTTTGTTCCCTCAGGTGCGTCGCTCTCCAGAGGATGAAGAGGCGTCATTGGCTGCTCCTCCCCGGGGGCGGTACCATCAGCTGACCAATGCCACGTCTCAGGAGGCTCTGGTGACCCCCAGCAGCTCGCCCTCCAGGTCCTGCCCCCCCTCCGACTGCCCCCGAGTCTACATGAGGAGGAGCAGGAGGCCCGACAGCGAAGGTGAACACACCTGGAAACACACCTGTACAAACACCCACACACACACAGTCTATGATGGTACCTGCACATGTTCGTCTTCCTTCACAATGTTTCTGTGTGTGTGTGTGTGTGTGTGTGTGTGTGTGTGTGTGTGTGTGTCAGTGTTGGTATCTGATTCGAGTCGGGACACGAGTCCGGCAGATCCCGGCAGTCCGACCGTCGTCTTTGACAAGAAAACCAAGAGACGCTTCCTGGACCTCGGGTAAGACACACACACACACACACACACACACACACACACACACACCCCTACACCCAGCCCCTCTTCATTGATCTGGGGTTGATTTGGGGTTTGATCAGCTGATCAATAGTGGACGTAGTTGTCTGCAGAAAGCGCTCGAACGAACAGAACTCGTGTTTGATGTGTGTGTGTTGCTGTTTCTGTCCGTCAGCGTGACGCTCAGACGTTCCTACATCCGGGTGAGGAAAGATAAATCCAACCGGCTCTCTGTGGGCAGCAGGTGAGTCCATCACATGATCCACTCTGAGGGTTCACACACACACACACACACACACACACACACACACACACACACACACACGATGCAACAAACAAGTTCGGCCTGCAAACACAAACTCGTGTTGTGTGTTTTTGCGTCCTCACCTTCCCGTCTGTCCTCCGTCCTCAGAGAGCCGTCTCAGAGTCCGTCTCGCTCGTCCGGATCCTTCGTCTCGTTCTCCTGGTTCTCCGAAGGGCGGGGGTCTCTCTCCTCCTCTGGCACCCCCCCCTGCTCCCCCAGAGTCACCCCGCTGAGTTCCCCGAGGCCTCGCAAGTCTCACTCCCAGGTACAGAACAAAGATGGCTGCTCCTGCATGTTCACCTGCGGTCTCACCTGCAGCTTCATCCACTCAGAGCTGCTGACAGCTGAGCTGAAGCCTCCTGAAGATATTTTACACCCAGAGAACCAACTCTTAAACCTAATCTCAGTCATGGTTTGGTTACGTTTTCTCTCATTGGCTCATCTGGATGTGACCTCACTGTTTCCTCCTGTTTGTTTGTTAAAAACTGCGAGCAGCTGTTTGAAGAAACTGCTGAAACCTTTCAAACAGGAAACCAAATATTTGCACTGAGTTTAAAAAGATTCTTCAGGAGGAACCAATGAGAGCTGAGAGCCACAGACAGGAAGTCAGACAGTAATGATGGACGGACTCACATGTTGGTTTTTTAATGACATGAAAACATAGAAAAGGGCTTTTTTTCTTACATAAACTCATATCACAGACTAACATGCTGAAAAAGATCCATAAATGTGATTCAGATCATTTTACAGTGTAAAAATGTACATGTGAGCGCCATCTGGTGGACAAATGTGGTGCAGAACACGTTTTGTGAATTTTTTCAAATGAATCTCAGACATTTAGACCTCCATCTTTTCAATCATGTTCAAAAATCCTCTGAGGACATAAAAAAAGAGAAAATTCTTCTTTTGTGGTGTTTGAATGTTTGTACATGAAGAAAAAAATGAACAGAAGAAGAAGAAAGTAATAATTGTGTTTTTTTCTCCTGCTTTCCTTCATTATGGGACTAAAACTTTCATCTCCTCTCCTCCTCCTGCAGGAGTCGGCTCTCAGTGAGGAGTTTTCTCCTCCTCACACCTCCTCCTCCACATCTCCTCCTGTCGACTCCTCCTCCAGATCCTCCCACCCGTACCACACCCTGTCGCAGTCCTCTGATGAGGTGACACACACAAACACACACGATCTTGTACTTCTGACTTTGTGAGGACACTCATCGACATGATACATTTCTTAACGGTAACCGGATTCAAACCCTGAAACCAAGTTCAGACCCTAGAATGAATACGGGCAGAAAATGTCCTCACTAAGCATGCACAAGAACACACACACACACACACACACACACACACACACACACACACACAGAGTCAATATGCAGAATATGTTTGTGGAGAAATCAAACCCTCCTCCTCCTCCTCCTTCTCCTGCTCCTCCCCTTTTTCCTCCTGCTCCTCCTCCTCCTCTTCTTCTTCCTCCTGCTCCTCCTCCTCCCCTTCTTCCTATTCCTCCTCTTCTTCCTCCTCCTCCTCCTCTTCCTCCTGCTC
>JAQMCX010000015.1:2134733-2184733 GCA_029814765.1 Acanthurus leucopareius
GTGTGTGTGTGTGTGTGTGTGTGTGTGTGTGTGTGTGTGTGTGTGTGTGTGTGTGTGTGTGTGTGTATGTGTGTGTGAGAGCTAATGAGTGAGTCTTGACAAGTGAAATGTCCATGACAGGAAATGTGTGTTTGGATGTGTGTGTGTGTGTGGATGTAGGTGAATGTTTTTTTGTCAGAGGAGAAAACTGAAGTCAATATTTCTCACTTCAGTAACTTCAGGTGACAGATTTTAATATTGATCAGTTGATTAGTTGATTAGTTCATAGATTCAGATTTTATACTCAAAGTGAGACAAATTCATTAAAGGTCACCAGAGTCTGAGATCATATTTTGTTGTTTTTATCTCCTGTTCTGTTTTCATCCTTCTCTCCTTCACACTTCCATTTGTCTCTGAAAACTTTCTTTCATCGTTCATTTCCTCTTTTTCTCACTTTTTTCTTTCTCTCAGTCTCCTTTTTTTGTCTTCTCTTCTCCTGTTTCATTATCTTTCCTTGTTTCTCTTTTAACAATTATCTAGTTTTGGTTCCTTAAAGATCCTAAAGCATCAAAATCCCGCGATCTGATGTCAAAAGGTTTTAGACCGACAGGAAAAACAGACTGTGTTTGTTATTATCATTATTTTTAGTTCATATATTTGACTACATTTGACTTCATTTGGCTGATATTGTAGGACGTTCACCTGACAACAACAGTGGTTATTATTATTTCTAATCTTTCAGTCTATTCCCGAATATTCCCAAAGTCGAAGTTTATGTCTTTTAGCAGCTTTTTCAGTCAAATTAACGGTTCAAATCACAAGGTTGTTCATTTCAAATGTATATAAAACAAAGAAATGTTGCAAATGTTAACAATATGTTTACAGTTTTGTTTTATAAACTACTTTTACAGATTGATTTTCTCTAAATCCACCAGTTGATTGACCATCTGATCACCTGGAATGCTGCTGCAGCTCACAGAGAGCAAAACTATGACTCCTACCTTCCTTCCTTTGAGTCTCTGTGTGTCAAACTGCCTGTGACGTCTTTTGCAAACTTGGTTTAAAGTGCATGTTTGAACTCTGCAGGTTCACAGTGTTCGTGTGCAGACGAATCACATCTGCTGTCAAACTGCATGCAGAAGAATTGAGAGTTTGCTCCCAGCAGCTCATGACGACAGGCAGCTTTAACAGCTTCAACAGGGTAAAAACCTCATAAATGATGGTTTGTAAGGCCAATGTGATGATGAGGAATAAGGAAACACCCACAGGCATGTATCACCATAAACATCAAGCAGCTCGAGTGGCTGTGATAAATGATCCTGCGGGTCAGGACCGACTTATCTGATCCTGATTTGGGGGGAGGACGCGTCTTGTAAACAATGACAAATGGCGTCGTGTGCTTCTGCCTAAATCCACAAACCATTTATTATTATTTTTTCTAAAAAATTTTCAATCTTTTTATTCCCTCCTTCCAGGGCGAGTTCGCCGAGCGCGCTCGTTTGCGACGGCGTCCTGCTTCGTGTTCGCACAGCTGCAGACGCTGCGGGCCTCAGGAGCCGCTGAGCGCCATCACAACTCAGCCAACGGAGAGTCGAATGTGCTCAAAGGCACATTGACGGGGGGGCGGGGGGGGCTTCTGCACTGAGGACACATTCATTTATTATTCATTTTGCACAAGTAAATTATCTGAACATGTCTCCACTTCATAATTTAGAAGCATTTCACAGTTTACTCAGCATTAAAGCGCTGAAATATCTCATTTAAAAAGGTAAGAATGAGCTTCTGCTATCACACAGCATTAGGATGTGTCTCTCTGTGGCTTTTGAGTTCATTTTCTAACAAAGAACTGATTATTTTTTACCACTCATGTGGCTGAAGAACAAACTATAAACACAAAATGGATGTATTATCAATAAATGTGGTTATTTGAATGTGTTAGCAAACGCAGACACATCAGATCAACGTGAAATTGGAGGTTTTTTTCGGCCACTAGATGAAAGAAAGTCCAATTTAAATGTCCTTTTTGCTGCGGTTTGGGCTCCACCAGCACCCGAGGGAACTGTTTTCCTCTCAACCTGCTAAAAGCTCCATGCACCGTGTTCACCAGCCGGCTGTCAGCCTGTTGTTTGTCACCCAACAGGCAGTGCACAGCGAGTTTGTCAGTGCTGTTGCTGCAGCAGGAAACAGAGCAGATGAAAGCAGTGAGAGTGAACAGTTGAAGTCGCAGGGTATAAAACCAGAACAACAAGCCCGAAGACGCTGAAAAGCCCTGCAGAGCCGATGACGCTGCACTCGTTTGATAATTCTCTGAATTCGTCGCTGCATCCGACCCCCCCTTTCATATTTATTAACATATCTGTATGCATGATAAGTCGCGCTGGACGGACCTGCAGATTTAATGCATTGAGACAGAACTATACAAGCAATCAGAGCAGCGAAACGAGTCACAAATCTGGACTATGAACACATCTCTGTCATAAATCTTAATGCAAAAGGAGCAGATTCATCTTCATCTGATTCTGAGGTTAAAAAAGACGCCACAACAGGAAAAAATACACACCGGACGTTCAGAGGAGCAACATTAACATCCATTTACACCTAATTAGAGTCAGAATAAATGTCAGTGATTCTTTCAGCTCTGGTTCAGTCTCTTTATTCTCAGTTAGTTGTTCAGTCTGCTGTCGTCAGGCTGGTCTGCAGGCAGTGAGGAATCTGTTTCGTGACCATTTTTTTTTGGCTGAAACAGCCGCCATTTGTGGACCATTTATCCAAAACAATGAAGAGAGTCATTGTGAAACTGGACCTCAGATCGACTGAAATCACCGCTGCTCGACCACTTTTTTTTTTTTTTAACCTCCATGAGCTCAAGTTCCTGTCAAATCAGGAGGGAAATTAGCAGAAACAGGCGGTAACGGGTCTGTTTGCAGCTCGCAGCAACAATGTTACAAATCAATAACTTCCTTAGTAAAAAAAAACCTGATTCAAAGTGTTATAATGTATCAAACTTCACCACTCGAGACAGAAAAATGGGGGCAAACGACACAAAGTAACGAACCTGAATGCGTCTGCGTGCTCACGAGGCTGCAGAAGAGAAACGGATCTGAATTGCAAAGAGGGTTTAATTACAAATCCAAATGTTTCAGCAGTCAAGCCATTTCCAGTCAGTGTCACTGTCACTTCCTATTTATAATTCCTCTCCTCTTTGCAATTCAAATCCTGCCCCCCACCCCCACCCCCACACCCCCCCACCCCCACCCCACAGACACACACACACATGATATTCAGCATTTAGCATTCTTCGGCTGAAGTGATCAGAACGCTGAAGAGGAAGAGAGTGGAGACGACACTCTGCAGCTAAACGCTCGCCATCTGGACGCATGCGGCACATATGCATTACTGAATACATGCATTAAAGATTGAAGAAGCTTTCATGCATCACTCAGGCTGATTCGCTGCGACGCTGAATAGGTGTTGAGACAGGAGACATGACATACCACACAGTCCACGGGTCAGCTTCTGTGTGCGTTTGATAGCATTTAGCATGTTGATTCTGACACTAAACTGAGGTTCGGAGGTTGTGTTTGAGTTTTAATTTATGCCAAACGAATGACTTATCTTTAATTCCAGAACACATCAGTATGGACTCAAAACGTGCAATTAAAATGCATGAAATATTTCATATAATTGGAAAAAAAAAGTCCCCAAGTCAGAGCGACCTCACCTTTAGTATTTAACGGTGAAGAAAACGTGAATAGGAATAAATTGAAAGAGATCTTAATTCAATATTTAAGTCTAATAAGGCTTTTATTTAGGTTTAATTAACATTTACTGTGACTGGTTTTCAATATGTAATCGTAGTTTTGATTAAATACACTGTACAGTATCTACCTGGGGGAAAATTATCCGTCCAATCAGTGGGTCTGATCCTCTGTGACGGCACATATTAGCACATTACAGTGTATGTATGAAGTGTGTGTGTAAATATGTGTTTCAGGGGAAAAAAGCTGCAGAAAGAAGCTGAGTTTTGTGTCACTGATGGTTTAAAAATGTTCGTCTGCGTCGTCTCATCCCGTCCCGTCTCCGTCTCTGAGTCCATCACTGCTGTCTGAATGTGACTCCGTAGAAAATGTGCCACATTTTCAAACACTCGGGTTCGACGGTGGAGCACATCAGTCACGCTCGCCGCTTTATCGACTGAAGCCGCGGCTCTGCATGCACGTCAGGTTCGGAGCCGCTGCTGCCCTCGTTTCCCGGAGGGGCGGCGCTGCTCCAGAATATCCTGGCCCAAGGCGAGAGAGCCTGGGGGCCCGGTGGCCTCGCTGGGAGGGAGACGGAGAGAGGAGACGCTCATTAAGATGCTCTACATATTTCGTTGCTTCCTCATTGTTGAACTCGTTCAGTCGCCTGCTGACAGACTCGGATGTTTGAACACTTTTTCATTCATTCATTCACTTACTGATTTGCTTCTTAACCTCTTCAGTCACTTACTTACTTTCTCCCTCAACAAACCCTCAGCTGGTTGCTCTGTTAATGGCTTGTCACCTTCCTTGGACTCTCAGTGTGAACAGCCACAGTCTTCTGCCACGTTGTGGACTAAATGAAGCTCAAGTTTGATTTAAAATGTTTAGTTTATTTCACGTTTTAATGGCCAAAAGTGTGAGAAACGCTGCCTGCACCTCATCAAAACCTTTTAAAATAACATCAGAAATCTCAGTGATGTCACATCGAGAAACAAAGTCTGATTGAGAAACAGAAACATAACCTCTGGTCTTCATTAGGAATAACAGAACTTTCCAGTGCAGAAGAGCCGGTGGGATCTGCCCTCGTCGTTCTGTCAGGGTCACTTCACTTTTGGCTGCAATCAGATGGATTTTACTCTGATTTCACTTGAAGTTTGCACGCACAGCAAAGCGCTCGCATGCATTCTGCTTCCATAAAAGTCAAGAATCTAAACAACAAGAATCTTTCCTGATGAGCTTTTAAATCTTGATTTGCAGAACTTTACCGCTTTAATTTGTTTCGTGCTTCACTAACAACCAATTTCTCTTTTTCTTATTTATTATAAAATACATGCTGAGAGAATATTTTGCATGTGAGAGTCAGTCTTCTTCCTTTGCCAGGTCTCCGTTGTCACTTTATTATTATTATTATTATTATTAAAATGCCATCGTTGAAAATCCATACCTGTCTATACTCTGCACAAATAACAGGATGAATATTAATATCCGCCGCCAACTGTTCGTCTTTATTTTTTTTTCTTTGTTGTGTTGAAGAAAATGAAATCTTCAAAGTCGGATCTTTACAGGAGAAGCTGTTTACTGTCTCACCGTCTTTGCGTAAGATCTCCGGTTTAGTCCTTCACACGGCGGGAAACTCCTCCACGTTCAAGGGCACTCGACACGTTTCAGGAAGCGGCTGCTTTTTACTGAGGTTCCTTTCACCTGAATGCATCACACTTTTTTCTTAGCAAACTCTTCTCATTGGTAATCTGAGCAGCGGGGGTGTGGCCACTTGTTCAGTATGCACCTCTACAGTGATGCAGAGATTTATAGGAGGCCAAAAGAAGTGCAAACAGCATAAACAGAAGGCCAGGTCAAGAGTGTGTGTTCTCTGCCGGGTTTGCCTCTCTCTCCTGGGGGGGAAACAGTTTCATTTGCGGCTCTGAATAATGCAGCCGGGTTCCTCTTGTTCTGCCAGAGGTCGGTGGACCGGGGAGGGGGGGGGGCCGGCCTTGAGATGGAGGAGTCGGCTGCACATATTTACATTCAAAGCGCCGCCTCGTTCCGTTACGTGACCAGACGCACTGGACGAGGATGAGAATGACAAAGACACGAAGAAGAAGACCAGAAAAACGTCCCGGTGGCCTGTAAGTGTTGTTATCTTAATGTTTAACCATCTGCTGCAAAAAAAAAAACAAAAAAAAAGAGACTCAACTCGTTTCAATTTAAATAAAAAAAAGGGGGAAAAAGGACGAAATGCCTTTGAGGCTGAATCACAATTTGCTGTGTTTTTTTTTTTTTTTCCATCTGTGACATTTCAGCGAGCGCAGACTAAAGCAGCGATCTTGTCTCTGTTGTTTGCAGTTGTGATAATTACTGAAGTCTGGATCGCTGCTATAAATATCCTGCTTCTGTCAGCTGGATGCAACTCGCACTTATTACTCTGAGACGGCGCAGAGTTATGATGGTGTGGAGGAATGTGCTATATGACAGGTGGAATAAGTAATAATACAGTTTGCAGAGTTTCTGAGTTGATTTCTGCAATTTAAATCATTTTATTACAAGAGATAAAAGATTCATTACAGTCACGTTTTTCAAAGAACTTTTGAACTTTATTCTCTTCATCTACCAAGATCCTGACAGCAGGTATGTGACCTCATGACATGACGCTGACTTCAGCAGACTTATTACAGTGATTAATGTGCTGTACTGTGTATTTACATGCAGGATCAGGGTTTGATTGAGTCTGTCGGCCATTTTTCATTGTGGGAAGCTCAGTTTCTGATGATAAAAGCGAGCACTTTGTTCTGAACTGCAATCAAATTATGATCATTTCACTGTTTCCTGATTGATCAGCAACTGAACAAATCCAACAGAAGTGGACAGTGAAGACACAGATGAACATCAGGCTGAATTTCAAGGTAAAAAAACACATTAAAAACAGATTTGCAACCATCAGACTGCAGCAGATTTAGACATTTCATCGCTTCAAGGCAGAAATTAGTTCTTAAATTTAAGCCTGGAAGCAAAACAAGCTACTTTATGTCTCTTTCAGTGTCTGTTTGAACTTTACATCCTGATATCTTTTTTCTCATGTTGCCATTTTAAGTTGTAATTTAGAAAATCCTAAAGTAAATATATGAAAACAAAGTGCCGCAGGAGTAAAAAAATGTTGCGTTTGAGCTCTTAATAAGACGCTCTGATGCCATGACGACATCTCAGCCATCAGAAACACTTTCACAGCTTGAAGAACGTGAACTGCAGACGTCCTCACTCGGCTCCAGTGCATCTCCAAAACATTGGCTTCAACTTTTAAAACAGGTTATTGATGGAAATGTGATTTTTATTTATTGGTTTTAAAGCTAAAACATCGAATTTACTTTGAGATTTTTGATGTTTTTGAATTGATTCTTAATATTTAGACTTTCTTCTGTTATATTTGCATGTTTTTTCCTTATTTCACATCATAAATAAGTGTTTTTTGTACGTCACTGGTCAATGATGACCTAACATGCCCCCTCCCTCCCACACACACACACACACAGCATTCATCCCACTCGGCCGATAAATTGATTCTGATTTAAGGCTAAATTTGGACTCATATCATGCGATCCTTATCTAATCTTTGAAATCTAATCGAGGTGTAACCGAGGTCGACGGCGAGGAACAGTCGGGCGAGGGATGGGGACGGCCGGAGCCCCCGCGGGGAAGCAGGCAGGGAGAGCATTTTATCTGAGAAGATTACTGAAGGCAGCCGTGGCCTCCTCTCTCTCCTCGGCTGCCAGGGCGCTCTCGCTTTGATCCTAACCTCCTCTGAATGGTAATCACCTGGGAAAAGGTCCCAATTATCTCCCAGAAACTCTCAGAGGTACAGTGTCCCTGTCAGTCTCCCACAGCCTGGGATTAGACACGCACACACACACGGATACAGACAGGTACACAGACACCTACATGCATACTACATGAAGGGACTAACACACACACACATATGTCAGTGCTTAAATTACAGCAGCTCTGTGTGTGTGTGTGTGTGTGTGTGCAGAAAGGTAAGTGGTCAAGGGCAGGTTTGGCTCAAACACAGCAAACAGGGAGGAGACAGTTAGCATCCAAAAAGGGGAAAAATACGATTTAATGCAGCTTTTAAATGGTGTTTTTTAGAAATTTATCTTCTCAGTTAATAAACTAGCAAACAACAACAACCGTGAATCACCTGAGTTTTGGTCAGAGTTTAAAAATCGTGCACAGCTTCCAAATCTAAAATGGGTACAGAAATCCTGACATGCTAATTGCTAATTTTAGCAATTTCTCCCTGTAGACGAGTCCTGCCACTCGGCGGCCATCTTGGTAACACCGCCGGGCAGTTATTTGGGGTTAATAAGACCAGACTCTGTTTAAATGGACGGGAAAATAACCACAACTGCACTCTCAGTGGTCATTCGGATATAAAAACTGTAATATAGAGTCACCAGTAAAATCTTATAAAAATCGCTATGAAAGTTTTGTGTTTTTGCCCTAAAAAAACTTTTAAAACACATTATTTTTCGAAAAACTACACCTCTACTAAGCATGCATGTGATTTCACACAACAAACTTCTTCACGGTTAAATCCAGATTGAGCTGGTGAGAGAAACCGTGTGCCATCATCAACATACATGCTAGGATGTTTTTGCTAACCTAAATGCTACGTTGCTAAGTCAAAACTACTTACTGTGTCTACAAAAGGATGATAAACACTTAATTTAAGGCGGTTTGTTGAACCGAACTTTCACAAAACTCTTCTCTTTTCAGTTCAACCGTTACAGAGCAAATGATTAGTTTCAAGTGGTAAGGATATGTACGAATAACCGCCATCTTTGTTGTTATGAATTTCCCCCATTGAGTCCCATTCAAAATGCATTGAGTAGTCTGTCTCCTCTCACTCTACAGTTGCTGTTTTAGCTCATTAAACAAAATATTGCAAAAGTGTTAAATACACAAGCTGCAACGTAAATATGCCTGAGAGTTTCTGCACCTTTGATGAAGTGACAGTGTTGATCTCTGCACCTTGTCTTTACAGGTTTCTAACTTCACCTCAGAGCACCTCCTGCACTTCAGAAGGACATCTTTAACTTGTCAGTAGCTACATTTTTAGCACTTTTATTCAAGGTGCTTTACAAGGATTTTGGCACCACACAAACACACATTCGGCGTCAGCGTCGGGCCGAGGAGCCTGACCCTCAGAAGTAATTTGGGGTTTGGTGTTTCGCCTGAGGACACGCGACATGCGGGCAGGTGAAGAGGGGAATTGAACTGCCAACCGAAATTTTTAGCATTTCAGGTTTCTCTTTTTTTTTTTCCTGGCTGACAGAATTTTATGACATTTAAACTCTGCAAGATGGCTGGACGTTGTTATTGGCAAGGTGACATAAAAAGCTCAGGGCTAAATTTCAGCCACCTATCGCTTTATTTTGCTGCGTCACATCTGATTTTAGCTTTAAAAATCCACATACAAATAGGTGTGACAAGTTATTAACCTCAAACACAAGGATTTTATTTCGCATTTAGTCTTAAATATAATCCTAATCCAAATCCTCACTGCAAATCAAAGATTTAATTACCAGAAATATGAATTTATCTGCAAACACGTCCTCACTCAGGAAGGTCTGAGACAAACTTGTTCTCATGAGGAAAGTCGAAGTGAATATTAACACATTCACACACCAAGAAAACACACACACACACATGATCTAACATCTCAGCATGTAAGATTCACTGGATTTTACACATGAATGGAGTCTTTTCACTTTGGAAAGAGTCTGAACTGGACTGTAGTCATGCACTGATCACCCTGAAGGGTCAGAGACAAAATGCATGAAGACTCCCTCAACAGGAAGCTGTGAAACATCCTCCACCTCGACAAACCAGGAAAATGACATGTTGTTTTTAAACACAGGTGTGCAGCCTCGTCTGAGCGCTGCAGGTGAAAGCGAAGGTGTGATGGGCTGCTGCATGTGTGGAGGGTAAAAATACAGAGGATGTAATTTTATGCAGGAGGTCTGGAGATGGTTTCAGTGATAGTGAGGTGGAGAATGGTTGATTGAGATAAAAGACTCTGTCTTGCCTTTGAGGGCTGGCTGATTATGACTGGGCGGCAGATCAGAGGAGCGAGGGGAAGTAAAATGGATGGATAGATGGGTAGATAAATAGGAATGGCTGTGTGTGTGTGTGTGTGTGTATAAGTGTGTGTGGACACTAGATGGATGATGTGTGGGCACGGACGTATCTGGACGGTTTGCACTTTACATAACACAGGCTTTTCACTGCAGGACCTCAGGAGGAGATAAAAAAAAAACACAATTCCAGTGGGCAGGGAGATGTGTGATCGTCCGGGTGTTTCGCTGTCGATAAAAACTGTTTTCCCGACAAAACATTACAAATCTCCGCGCAGCCAAAGGCTTCAGAAATATTCAGAGTTCCGCTGCAACGGCGGCTGATACATCAGGGACGCAGCTTTTCCCTGAGTCACTTCTCATAATGTGATTTTCGCCCTTGAAAATGTAATCACACCCTTAAAATAAGGCTGCAGTGCACTAATCCTCTCCAGTGTGCCTAAGTGCTGTGGTGAGATATTAAAAAAAAAAGAAAAAAAAAGGCATGTAATCACTCATCCTTTGTTTTTTTTTTTTTTTTATGAGTGCATTAATTGTTTTTGCAGTATCATGATAATCCCAAATAAGATTGAGTGCATCATCGTTTTCACAGAAATAGACGAGAAATATCTCAGAAACACTGACTCACTCTCAACCTCAGAGGAGACCAGATGCTTCACCAAAACTTACATTAATCTGATAAGTTATGAAAATTGATTTATTTTCCCAAAACTGTGCTAATCCTGCACCCTGAAAGGTCCAGTCTGCAGGATTTAATGGCACCTTGCAGTCAAATTAGAGATTGCAAACTAAATATCCCTCCGTTCTCTCCATGCAGAAGAACTTGCAGAAAAAGCTAAAAGCCATTTTTTGGAGCAAATGTTTGCTTTGTCATTCTGGGCTTCAGTTTAAACATGGTGGACTTGGTGGAAGTCGACCTGCTTCCTCTGCAGATATAAAAAGGCTCATTCATAAGTAATGAAAACACAACGGTTCTTATTTTCAGATGATGAAAACACACCTGTGAACATACCCGTCTCGTAGTCTCTGCTTCTGTTTCACAGAAATATTACAATGTCATCTCTTTCTCTTAGTCTCATGTAAGTGAGAGGAAACATTGCAACTTCACCACAGTTTATTTATGCATGAGGCGCATGAGGTTTTTGTTCTTAAAAAGAGTCTTCAGTCAGTCTGGCAGCTCTGACAAGCAGATTTTGAGATATTTTACAGGAAATGTGCAATTTTATTGTAAGAAAATCTTGAGATTTTTCAGCGAAAGTCGTTAAAAAACACATGAAGAACCTGCTTATATAAAACATGAATCATGCAGTCATGATGTAATCGTCCTACTATGTAATTTCAATTTATCATCACACTGAATCCTGAATTACACAAGTGCCAGAGTGTGTGCAGGTGTGAATGATAGATATCTGATATAATAGACTGTCAGTTTGCCTTAAACATTCTCCACCTGTCGTCTTGTGATGGAGGCGACCTCCATGCGGAGGAGGCGTGATGCTGCGCTGCTCTACAGAGGCGGCGGCGCTGGCCTTGTTAGCCGTACCTGATGCCTCAGCTCCTCTATTGTAATTCGCTCTCCCTTCGGATCAGCTCATTTCGCCTGTGATTACACGGAGGGCGAATAGAAATCCTTGGATTCGTACTTGCACACACATGATCATAAATGCCAATAAAATATTCATGAACAACACGCAGGAATATTTCTTCATGCATTCATGCGCTAATGTGCGCAGCATACAGAGGACCATGTATGCTGCAGAATACATGCATATGCATAACAGCACACACACTCGCATAAAGTACAATATGCATCAACATAATTGGATGCAACACAGACAAAATAGCACATATCCCTACATGCATGCAGAAAATATTGTATTCTGTGCTCATTATTTTCTTCATTTCAAAAACAACTGCTTGATGCACTTTTGATTCAGTTAAATTAAGGATTTTAAAGTGTTGCTCTTTCACTTTCAGGTGTCTGTGGTATAAACTCTGCACCACACAGCCTGTAAACCAACCGGGTTGCTGCCTGTGTTTGTGTTAGCGCAGCAGTCTGTGGCAGGGAACGCTGCCAGGGTTACACCTGCACTGTGAACCCCCGGACAGCAAGGCTAGCACCGATCGCAGTCCCTCAATGCATCATTAGTAAATAGACTGACCTTTGCATCAAAATACAAACAACAACTTATTCAGGTCAAGTCCCCTTAAAGGCGTCTGCACTGTGTTGAATTAAAAGCAGTGACAGGATGATGGATAATCCACATGCGCGAGCTGGCTCTGACTCAGTTTGCTAACCAGTGCTCCTCGCCTCCAGTGGAGGTTGACTGCCAACACGAAAAGATGCCCTATTTCTGCAAAAAAACAGGGAAGAAGGAGAGGGAAGAGGGAAGCCCTGGATGCGATCACCCAGATAACGGTGGGGCCTGAGAACGAGGGGGATGATAATGTGAAGAGAACAGTAGGTTTTGGTTTTAACAGAGATTAACCACCCCAGCTGAGCACCTGAGCCCCTCCAAAAGCCCCAAATGAGCCCCTCTAATTGGACTGATTTGGCTGACCAGTGCAGCCGCCGCCAGCCTGCAGTCCTGGAGGAATGAGAAGAAAGGAAGTAGGGAGGAAAAAAGGGAGGAGGAGGAGGAGGAGAAGGAGCAGGAGATGCTGTCTGGCTGCAGATGAGCTCTAGTTACAAGAGCCGTTAGCCACCCTGTTAAACTGCTCCTCTTATCTTAACACCAGGAAATGGATCACTAAACTCCTTTTTGTTTAAATCGGATTCTGGAGGGAAGAAATCGTTACATGAGAAATGCGTCTCGAGAGCGCTGACGCTTTATCCTGCTGCTTTAAGTCCCAACGTGGCGTGGAACTTATCTCCGAAAAAAAAAAAGTGCTGTTTTTTTTTTTTTTTTCCGGCTGTCGAAAGGCGCCGGAGCTCGGAGAAAAAGAAGAATCTGATTTTTTTTTTAAAAAAAAAACTCTGCGTCACAGCTTTCAGAACATTTGATTTCCCTGTTTAACAAAAGGTGAAAGATCATATCGAGGTGGAATATTGTTTCAATGCAAATGCTGTTTTTGTGAAAATGCTGATGAGATTTGTTGCATCTTGTTTTTACAATTAAAGTGAGAGCCGGCGAGCAGGAGGAGGTTGTGATGTCAAACAAACAAACAAACAAACAAAAAAGCTCTGAAGCAATAAACAGCACAGTGAGGTTGCAATAAACTTGTTTTCATGCAGTTTTCGTACATTTTATTTGGATCAGTCGGTTTAAATATTTTGATGCTGTTGAGTCAGAGCACATTTTGTGTTTTTATTAGTCATCTGTGATGGTAGCCATGTATCTCCGCTGCCAGCAGACTGCGGAACGATGAGCGCTGATAACTGTAAAGATGACAGGCATCAACACACACTGGTGGGATTGTTAATCAGAGGCCGACGAGTTTTTTTAAATGAGCCTTATGTGTCTGCAGATTTATTGCTTTGGCCTTAAACTGACAGAAGCAGTAAGTGAATTACAAATATGCGTCTTGTGATCACTTAATAAACATTCAGATTACGGCGAGAGCTTGGCGATGTGACAAAAAAGTTTATTATTGTATTATTTTCTTGTTTGTTTAGTTTGTTTGTCAAGTGTTAAAAGCTACTGACAGAAATGGAAACGAGGTGCAGACCTTCGTTTGTTTTTGGAGGAGGAACCTGCCACATGATGTTGGCTAATTAGTAAATATGATGTGATTTATTCTCAGAGCTAAACCAGAATGTAGAACAATGTTTATTTGGCTGGATATCTAAAGTACATTATTCAGGTACAACAATCAGAAGGTGAAAAAGTCTTTTTTTTACTGCAGATTCATGTTTTTTTGGCTGCTTTAGACCTTTTTTTTGTTTTCTGTTGATGTTTTTTCTATTTAAATAGCATTTTTACACTGCAAGCATTCACAAATCAAGTAGTACAGACAATCATCTGAACCATCCAACCAGTACAAACACACTTTTACACAAGTTCATGTTTGAAGGAGAAGTTTCACTGCACAACAGGCACTTAAAATGATGCTACGGCTAACATTAGCAGGGCTGCTAGTGCCTGTAATGTCTAATGTCATGCTAACAGGGAGAAAATGCTTCACATCTCATCTCACCTTCTCTGCAACAGCCGGACAGTAAACACAAGCAAAATCTGCTCAAAACTGCATGAAAATCTATAAAAAGTGGTTGAGATTTTTCAGTCTGAGCGTCAGATTCAATGACATGAACTTTTCTCTGGAACTTTCATTTCTCACGACTGTTTAAAACAAACAATAAAGTAGCACACGCTGTTCTTTTTTAGGTTGAACCCAGTGATCAACTCCGCTTTGTTTGTTTTTTATTTAAACCCACCATCAAAGCTTTTATAAGCTCACAATGAAACACCGAGCTCAAGTAATGTTTGTTTTTCACTTTCACAGGTTCATGATTTTCTGAAAATGGGATTTGTGTGATTATACGATTGTGCAAAAAGTACAAAAAAGGACTTAAAGAGATGACAAATGTCTCTCAGAGTCAGCATGGGGAGACACATTCGTCAAAATGGAGGCTTATCTGTTGAACGAGATGGACGACTAACAAAGCTTCAGACGACAACGTCGGCCTGATTCGGCCTTGAGGTTAAAAAACATCCATCTGACTACAATCTACAATGTGACAGCGTCAACAGAAACACTGATGGGAAACTTTTCTATCATGTTTATCTTGTTTAGGAGTTTGCTTTCTTAAAAACTGAGCGCTGAAGTTTTTCTTTCTGTCTGTCTTTTAAACGACAAACATCTTGTTCCCGCTGAAATCATCCACTCGTAAAGAAACTCGAGTCCTTCGCAGTTTTGACGAACAGCAGCAGCATCAGCGGGATGTTTTGTTTGTGTTTGTTTACTTTGGAGGGTCTTTTCTTTTTTTGTCGCTCTGATATCAAACATGTCAGAAACAGACGCTGACGAGCAGAAGCCCACAGGTTCCTGGACGAACCGCATGTTCCTGTAAGAACAAACACAAAACAAAGTAAAAATCTCCAGGAGCTTCGCCTGGATTTCTGCACCGAGCCGCCGGTAAACCGCTAAGTGCCGTCGTGTGTTCATTAGCGGGCCGTTTTGTTGTGGCGTCTGGCTCGTAGCTGGGACGAGCTGTGCGACTGGCGAGTGACAGGCTGGTGACAAGGCCTTCATCAGCATCATGGGCGCAGGAAGCCCGAGCTGCTGCAGCGGCGGCGGCGGCGGCAGTGGCGTCGTCGTCCAAAATCCTCTCACGGTGTGTGTGTGTGTGTGTGAGTGTGTGTGTGTGTTGTGCAGCCCAGATCTGTCCCAGCCGTCTCACTGCTTCTCAGCTGTGACTGGGTAGAGAATCCAGCGCCAGACGTGATAAATATTCCATCTGCTGAGAGGCCATTTCCCTCCCCTGATCCCCTGCAGAATGAGCCATGAAAAGACCAGCTTATCTGCTGTCTGTCTCTATGTGAGTGTGTGTGTGTGTGTGTGTGTGTGTGTGTGTGTGTGTGTGTGTGTGTGTTTTCTCCTCACAGCCTTGTCACTCTGTCTGTCTGTCTGTAAGTTTGTCAATCTCATCTGTCTGTCTGTCTGTCTGTCTGTCTGTTTGATTGTCAATAAACCTTCCTACCTGTTTGTTTTTTGCCCCTGAGGTGCGTTGGCTCCGCCCACCTGTCTGTCTGCGTGTCTCACACATGTCCGTCCTGCCTCGTCGATGTGGAAATTTGAGTGACTCACATGAAAATAAGTCCCGTTGTCTTATAACTTCACCCGTTTTTATTATCCGGCACTTTATATTGAGGAACGCAGGAATATTTATTAAATCTCTGCTCTCTGTTCTGACCCTTAAGATCCTTATTTTGAAGGCTTGTCATGTTATTTGATCAGGAATTTGAGCATATTTGGCTGAGAAAAGCTCACTGTAAGTCGCTGCAGATTAAACTGTCAAATAAAATGTCTCTGACGTGTCCTCTGTATGACTTCTTACCATTTTTTCTTCATGCTGGTTCACCTGTTGGCATGCAAAGTCCGTCGGCGTGCTTTCATTCGTCCGATTCCATCTCCATCACGTCATGCCTGATATTAGGTTTTCTGAAAAAAGGGCCCGAGCAGCCAGCAGTAAAATTTGAAAAAAGGGGGACAAAATGACAAAGCAGGTTTCCCTCCCCCTCCAAAGAGATTCAACTCCAGTTCATCTTATCTCCGAGCAGAAACAAGACAAAGCAGGATGTGCGGCGGCGCCGGGACGCGGGGTTCCTCCTCCGAGTTGATGCCCGCGGCCGGGTGACCTTCGGCGCTCTCACTGTAAATCCTTACATTCATCTGGTGTGTGCTGCTATCTCGACGTGACAGAGAGCCCGAGCTTTGATAGCGACTCCCATTCAAAGTTTAATGATTTTCAGGGCTCAGACTAAGTCCTCCGACGGAGCCGAGGCCCTAACCTGTCCTCACACTCCTCATCTCGATGTTCTGGGGGCCTTAAGGAGGAAATGTACCACAAAAGTGGCACTTTGTGGGGTTTGGGGGGGTTGGGGGGGAGAGATTTGACTCAGTGAGCTGTGGGGGTGACAAAAGTTAATCCAGTAGCCCAGGCTGAACAGATTAGAGGTTTCCACAATCTCTGGAGTTAACTGGGTTTCACTTGAACAGTTTTATTGCAAAAGGAGGCCGACGTTTATAGAAATGACACGACCGAGTCTTTCTTGAAGGAGCCAAAGGTGGTTTATTTGCTGTCTCATAGGCAGGGATGTCTGTATAATATCTGCAGGGGGTTAACAGGTTTGCTGGAGATGCTGCAGGCGGTTCAGTGATGTGTGCTGGAGCTCCACCAATGTTGTGATGAAACTACAGAAAGAAAAACTTAAACCCCTTTGATCGAATGCCTGAGTTTGGAGGACGAAGGTTTATAAATAACACTCATCCTCAATTTTTCAAAACATTTCTAAGATTGGCCACATGTTGAGATGTTTTCTTGCCTCGATAACGAGCATGACACATGAAATCCAGTGAGGAACAGCAGATGGTAATAATAGTGACACTACAAAAGACTCATGCAGCTCATGCAGGAAGGAACAAATCAACAGGTAATATGAGTTAACAGCAAAGAATCAGCTCTCACACACAAGCTTTAGCTTAAAAAAGTACCGTTAGCGTCATAACTGATGGTGCAAAACACTTGAAAGTCAAAGAAAACAACCAGAACGTCCTCAGTTCAGTCCTCCTTCAGTCTCAGTATGGCCAGCTGTTAGCATAGCGGCTAGTTAGTTTGTGGGCAACTAGCTCTCTTACTTTGTAATCTGTTTTTTTAAATCTGTGTCATGAGCCAGACAGGGGTTACACCGGGGGTTTAAGGCCGAAAGTCCAGAAAAAAGAAACTTAGCTTGAGTGCAAAGAGTCCTGACAACTTACTGACAGGAAGCAAAAGTTTGTCTTGAGGTCGATTTACACTGAAGATTTGCGACACTCGCAACTGCTTACAATGCGCCAGTTTGCAACATTTTAAAACCTGTTAGTTCACACTGCTGCGACTACATGAGACAACGTACTGTTTCCATAGCAATGCCTCTGCTTTCGCCTCACAGATAACAAACTTTGTGGCGTAACGCAAACTTGAACGGCGACACTCAAAGCACCATTGCATTCTTTCACAATTGTACTTATAAAAGCTTAAAAGTCCGACAAAAAGAGAAGCGCTGCCGTTTTGGTGAGATTCACTGTAAGATAACGTTATATAACCCGGACGAAACGTGAATAAAATAAAGCACTTAAGTCGCTACAAGCTGATTGGTTGTTGAAATAAGCGACTTGACAAGCTGAGTTGCAAGCGACGCCGTCAGCCAGCTTGAGTCGAGCTGAGACGGACCAGTTTACACCGCTGCAACTCTACCTGCAACCGTTTTGTTGCATCGCGAATCTTTTGGTGTTAACTGGCCTTTAGAGACTGAAACATTTAAATCATTAACTTCTGAATCAGAAGATGATGAACAAACAACAATAAGTAGCTCCATTTGTGCCTCACAGACGTATTAAGACTTCTTGAACGCTTCCTAATTTCATTTCAGGTAAGTGATTTTTTTTTTCTTGCTCTAAAAGATTACACATCCGACTCTGCATGAGGACATCAGCATGCATGAGTGATTCAATTTCGGCGGCGGGAGAGTGATTGTTTAATACAGCCGTTGCCGTTGGGAAGTCTGGTGGCTCAAAGTCGGTTACAAGACAACAAAAGCTTTTTTTTTTTTTTTTCTAACAAGACTGTGTGGTTAATTATTCAAAAAATGACAAATAAGTTATCTTTGGTGCCCCCCCACCCTCGAAAACAACAACAGGCATCAGGAGGACGTCATTAAACTTTAAATTCGCGGTGACGTTTCCCTTCGTGCTGCGCCGGCTGCTGAAAGAGCTTTCATCATATCAGCGTCTCGGTTTCTATCCAAATGTCTGTAAGCCTCCATTAAACAGAGGAACCAGGGTTCCTGCTGGCTGCTGGTGAAAAGAGGGTGAAAAAAAAGGGAAATGAGCTCCAATCTGCGTGTTGTTTTTCTATCGGCTACGCAGAAAGTAAAGTAACTGAAAGCAGCACTTTCAACTCTCGTGTTTTAACTCGACACAAAGTCCTTTCATGGCTGAGAAACAAAGCGTCTCTCTTTCTCTTTCTCGAGATGATCGTATTTAAAGTATCATCCAAGAAAATGTTTGGTTACTTTACTTTAAAACAAAAGGCTTTAAAATAAAAACTTTGTTGTGCGTGAAGTGATTTACTTCTGTATCAGTGAGTTCAGATCAGTTTTTCAAAGGCACAGACGTATTTTATTCAAATTAAAGGTCTCGTTTTAAAGGGAACATCGTTACTTTGTTTTCCTATAAGATGAAAGCTTCGCTGTTACGTTTTGCTTTGAGAGACTGTTAGTTTAAATCCCCAGACTGGCTAAAAAATCTGGTAAAGGGCCTTATTTTCTTCTCCCATGTGCATTCACGATGCCTCTGTCGCTTTGACTTTCATCTTTCTGGGTTCATTTCAGCTGCTGCGATCTGTGAGATCGTTGGAATCGAGTCCAACGGGGCAAAAGAACACAAGCCGTCAGAGGACGATACGGAGTTTTGAAAAAGTCCAGAGTTAACTTGTTATGTACATTACCTGTGGAAAGGAAAGCGACGGTGAGAGCACACCTTAAATTAATGTCAGAATCTCTTATTGCATAAAACAGTTTGTACAAACATCTCAGGTGAGTATGGAAGGTCAAAGATAACCTCCTCAACCAGGTAAAGGTGTGCTGCTCTGCATCCCTTCATTCAGCTACTTCAGGTACCTTAATTGCATCCATGAGCTGCCAAAGTTGATGCTTTTGTGAGGCCAAATGATAAAAAATAACTCCAATTATTGTTTAGAACACCTGCACATATACAGGTGCACCTTTTCCACCTCTTTTCCACACCTGTGTGAACATCACGGGACTTTACTTATCAGAATAAAAAAGGCAGATGAGGTAAATAAACTGATGAAAGCAGGACTTTGCTCGATTTTGCAGAATATTTCTTTATGTGACTGTGTTTAATGTGAGTGAACAAGAAACAAAAACTTTCTCGAGTTATAAAACAGTTTATTTCCTGATTTAAACGAGGCTGAGACTGAAAATCTGACAGAGAACTTGAACTTTATTGACTCCAACATGACAGTTTTCCATCACTGCTGCAGAGACTTTTGAGCTCTGACACCCAAAACAACTTACAGTCGACTCGAGTCTGTAGAAATGAATATCGGTGCTGAGCGTAAAGATCATAATGTCAGTATTTAAAGGGCCCCTGCAGTAAATCAGATCGCCTTTCAATACAATAAAAATAAAAGAAGATAACACCCACACTTACAAAACGACTGTTTCGTGAACAACTAAAACAAATTATACTCTTTTTTTTTTTTTTACATTCTCCCTCCCTTTTACACCAGCAGATAACACGCCTCGAACGATTTCCAGAATGCATATCTGGCACTTTGAAATAAAAAAAATGAACTCTTTAAGCAGAATTTCTGTGCATCAGAGGCGAGCAGGCAGCTGAGTTGCGTCTGTGTTTTTTTTTTTTTTAATACTGAAGAATAAGCAGGAAGAAGGAGGAAGACTTCAAAGCAGCTTTTTCGTGCCACCAGAGTATTCCACGGATAATAGACTTAAGGGGAAGATTTATCAAACAGCACACTTGAGGACTCTAATATGAGATGTGAATGCGAGCGAGCGAGACTTTGAGTGTGTGTGTGTTTGAGAGTGTGTGTGTTATTGTTGCAAGGCATGTGTGCTTTACGAGCCTGCATGCACACCTCTCTGTGTGTGTTTGTGTGTGTGTTTTCTAGGTGCATTCACGACTGAAGGCAGGTTCACGGGTGCCATCTTTCGTTCTGAATCTGCCGAAGTGAATATGCTAACGAGCGGCCCTGTGTGCCCACGCAAAACACACACACACACACACACACACACACACACACACACACACAGCATCTCCCTCTCGCAAGCCGTCCACCTACAAACACACTCGGTGGGCGCCGAGGGGCCGCAGGGAACAACTTATTTATGCAAACCTCTCCTGTTGATCTCTGCCAACTTTGATGCATGTTGAATAATTTCCATCTGCACACAGTCACCATCCGAATCCGCGGCTCCGTCAGTCTCAGCGAAACATATTGAAAGAAGCGTTAAAGGGCGCACTTGTGCCCCGTCGTCAGGCTGCAAACGTAAATATTTGCTGTGACTTGATGATATGAAGCACGGCCGACTAGAAAAAAAAATAGCCTAATACTAATCAATATTTAGCAGAGGAGGGAGGGAGGGATCTTTCCTATAACAGCCTCAAGTCATTAATTGTGCAAGTTCATGAAAAATATGCAAATATGACATTGACATTCCGATATGTAAATCGTGTCACTTCTTTTTTTTAATAATGTAAAATGGAGATTATGTGCTTCCTTGTGGATGAAGAAGCTCCGTGCAAAAGAGGAAATTCAAGCTGCAGAACTGCAACACAAACTTATTAACGGTTGATTGTGTTTTTTGCTGTTTAAGCCTCAAAATGAGACAAAAGGACAAAAGAGCTCGACAACATTTCATGCGATCTACTTCTTTACTTTAATCTGCTACTTAAGCAAATTTAAAAGCATATTTTAGTTGATGGCCTCATAATAAATTTGCAGTTTCAGTAAGTTTGCATGCACTTTGCTGATGGCTGAGCACACACACACTCACACACACACAGAAAGACTCTGCAAAACTCACTGCTGATTTCGAGATGCACATGAATTGTGTGTGTGTGTGTGTGTGTGTGTGTGTGTGTGAGCGTATTGATTGAAGGTTGTGAAGCCTGCAGGACGGAGATGATGACAGGTGAGGTGCTGTAATGGTTCGTAATACTGACACACACACACACACACACACACACACACACACACACACACACAGCTGATGAAGTATCCTGTTGAATCACCTGGAAACTTCATTCTAATGTTTGTTGTGTTTTGCATAAAAATAAATCTGACTAAATAAACAATCAGAGACAAAGTGGGCGAAGTTTTAACACTTTAAAAAAATGAGAATCTGCTTCATCAAGTCCGTGTGGGTGTAATTTAAACAGACCTGAGTGACACTGAAAAAAACCTCATTAATTCGTTTTCCACATTCGGTGACGTTTATCTGCTCTGGAAGACGGTGACAAGTGGCTGAAAGCTCATCGCTCAGAGGAGGAAGCTGAGGAAAAGAGGCCTTCAGGGAAGAAATCACTGACATTGGAGGAGATTTACTGCCTCCAGTCCTTCAACTGGACAGAAAAACACCATCAGTGACTCGAACTGAAGGTCCAGACCTGCTCACCATAATGCTCCACGAGCAGCAACAACCAGCCTCTGATTCAAGTTCATTAAACCCAGAGATGCACGATGTTTAACTGTAGTTTTGCTGTTGTTTGTGCTGCTCTTGCAGGTGGTTTTATGATGATTGATGTTCACTTGTTAACTTTCAGAGCTGTAAAAACAGCACATTTCTGTCATCCTGCTCTCTGAATCCTGCTCTTTTCCATACAAAGCACTTCGATTCCTTTCAGGAAATGGCTGGAAACGTTTTTGTCGGGGTTTATTTCTGTTGTTCTTCCCAGGCTTTTCCCTTTCTGAGGCTTTAATCCCTCTTTTACAAATGTTTGTTTTTGATTCGTTCTTTTGTTTGAGCACCATTGTCACGTGAGCTTCTCATTTGTTAAAAGCAACACACACAAAAAAAAGGAAATTGAGAAGAAACACCTGGCTTGAAGCAACAAAATCTCCAAGAAATGTGAAATTTAAAACCGCACGGAGGCCTGAATGGAGATTAAATACACTTCTCTCGTCTAAATGACTTCTCAGCGGCTGGTTGGACATTAAAATGAATCTCCTGTCTGTGATCGACGCCTCACATTCAGAAGCTGCAGCATCCAGACTGTTGTTTATCTCGATAAAACCCACAAATCTCATATTTGTACAAAAATAATAACGCAGGAAAGGAGCGAGGAGACGGGAAAGAGAAGGGTAAAGGTGATTTGACAGGTGAAAACCGAAAAAAAAGAAAGGGGATGAGGGCAGATGGAGAGGAAGGTCACGGAAAGAGAGAGAGAGAGAGAGAGAGAGAGAAAGTGAAAGAGCAGCACAATGAAGTGTGAGGCGGAGGAGAGGAATGATGTGGCCGAGGCTTAATTACAGGTCCGTCCCCTGTTCTGCAGGTCAGACCATGATTCACATCCAACAGACAAGCAGCCGTGTGCGTCTCAGTGTGTGTGTGTGCATCTCAGTGTGTGTGTGTGTGTGTGTGTGTGTGAGGATGGGGTGGGCAAGCAGCCACCAGCTGCACAGAAAAGTCCATAACCTTATCACTGCTGGGAGGGTCACAGATATGGACTCAAACTACTGTAAATAATGTCCTCGTTGTGAGGAGACGGGCTGAAAAAAAAGCAGCAGGAGGGCGAAGCGGAATAAAAATAAAACGGCTGAAGAGGTCAAGTGACAGAAAGGGCAGGAGAAGTTACAGGTGACGAGGAAATCCAACTTTCTGTCCGTCTGAGAGAAGAGAGGCGGAAAATCTAATATTTCCAAAGGGCATCACTTTATGAGGGAAAACTGTCTCAGAACATTGAGCTTCTTTTATTTTGGAGACTTAATATTTTCATAGAGAGCGCTCTGATTTTTATAAGACTGTAAATGATCGACTAGTTTATTGTGATAAAGGAAGAAGATTAAATAAATCTGATTGCCCCGTAAAGTTTCTTTTGTGACCGAGCTGCTAACGACTAACAAACAAAGCTGTGTTTCAAATTAAGAATCAGAAAAAAACAACAGAAATGTGATTAATGAGTTTCTAATTGTTGATTCATCCTCAGATGATTCCTGGAAAGGGGTGTAACAAAAATCTCCTATCTGAATTTTGGTTTAAACCTTAATTTTTTTCCTTTTTGTTGTTTTATTTTCTGAGTTCTTCAGTAAGAAAATATATTTTAAACTTATACAAGACATATAAACAACACTTTAAAAGTAGGTCAGCTAAAAAACAAGATCTTCTCTTATGACCAGTTTACACTTTCGTGCAGCAAAAGTCAGAGAAGACTTGTTAGTTTACAAGTTGCTCCTGAACGCATCATGCAGATGCTGTCAGTCATCAGCTGTTGTGGTTCAACAAACCGACAACACACGAGTTTTCTGTCGAGATCAGACTTCCTGTTTCTGGTGTAAACAGCAGAAAATCACCGTTTTGTGCAGCTGAAACAGAAACATGAGTCAGTTTACAAGTGAAAACAGAAAAGATGATGATGCGTTTGTGTGTTCGTAAGTCATAGTTCTGTTTTCCAGACTGTGGACGTTTAAATCACAACCTTCAGTTCATGTAAACACTGATTTCAGATTCACTCTCCTTTTCCGTGGCTGTAATCATGGCTGTTATTTCTGCATCAAACTCCTGCGGCTGCTTCACATTTAAGCTTTCTGCAGACGAACCTCTGCAAAGCTTCGTCTTAAAGCAGCTGCTGAAGTGTGTCTCACTTCTCAGAGAGTTCAGCGACCGGCTTTTCACTCCCGTTTGATTGAAACTCGTTTACATCAAGTCCGATGTTCCTGCTGTTTGCTGGCGACACGTGCTTATCTCGTCACTGCAGCAGGTGGAGTTCAAACCTCAAACATGTCATCGATGTAAGCAGCTTTTAGCGTCGCAATAAGGAAAAAAACAAAAACACATCACAGACTCTGATCACTTTAATCAAGATCGGAGCAAAACCTTCAACCTGCGAGATTAAACCTCTGACAGAAGATGTTAAGAAGGTGTTGTTTCTTTGTTTTGGTAGTTAAAAGCCAAAAAAAGGGGGTTGAGCAGCAGCATTTAAAACCAAACGAGAAGAGAGAGAGAAACTATCGAGGGAAAAGAAAGAGAGTTTGACAGGAAGACGGAGCTAATATCCTGAGCCTTTGTGTCGAGAGCGAGGGGGGAAATTTGCAGAATATAAATCGACAGAGCGAGATAATGAGCATCAGAGTATGAAACAGAGAGGAGTGAAGAGCCAGATAATGTAACTTCAGCAGAGAGAGAGAGAGATGATGATGAAGGGACACATTGAAATACAGCGGTGAAAGAAGAGAGAGAGTGTTTATACAACCTCAGGGACGGAGGTGGAAGGACGAGTTGGTTCTGTATAACCTCGGACATTCAGAAAGCTGCCACAGAAGACAGAGGAGATACAAGAGAGAACAAAGCGTCTGCAGACCCGGAGTGCACTCTGCACGCCACGGCCGCAGACTCACCGCCGCGTCTTTACACTCACATATGAATAGATGAGATATACGTAACCACGGTGATGCTGCAGAGAGAGAGAGATGGAAACAGAGACAGGAAGAGGAAATGTAACTTTTACAGGACGAGGTGAAGATCTGCTCCGAGAGAAAAACTAATAAAAACCAAGGCTGGAATGTAACTAAGTACACGTTTGAGGAAGCTGTACTTTATGTACTCGACTACATTTATCTGACAGCTTCAGTTAAAAGCTGCTTTGCAAATGAAGATTTTTGCAAACAAAACATGAGAATTTTGCAGCTCAGTCGCCATCAAAAGTATTGATAATATTTCTGCAAAGCATTGCAGATTTCACATGTAATTTATGAGCATTACAGATTACATGCAGGTCTGTAATCTTTCATGCAGGATGTTTGAGATCACATGGAAGCTCACTAAGTTTAAACCAATGAAGGTTAATAATGATGCATCTCCAAGTTTCTCCAATATGGACGCTGCCGTCTGGTGTCAATCATAATGATTCGATAATGAGGCAAAAATGATTAATTTTATTCGAGTAAAGAATCTTAATACTTCCTACAACAGCATGAAACAAACACTACAGGCTCTGAACTCCAGAGGATCTTTGGAGTTTGATCCTCCATCCATCACTTGGCCTTCAGATGACTCAGCACATCTCCACCTGACCGGCACGTCCGGTATAAAAAAGCTGCAGAGCCTCGCTCCGTTATGACGGACAAATCCAGCTCGTGGAAGTCAAACTCACTCCTTTTTATCTGTTTCTTGGTTTTTTTGACACTTTATGTTCTGAACTTTTAACACAAAGGTGTTTCTGACTGCAGGTGAGTCATCGTGAGACTGATGTTACTTAAAACTGCACAACTGAGTGTAAAAAGAAGGAGAAGATTCTTTTTTTTTTTGCTCACTGCATTAAATTGCTTTCAGTTAGTCAGATTAAGAGATTAAAGGGTGATAAATTCTCGCCATGACTCGAGTGGAGACAAACATCAGATTAACAGAAGGAGGTTTAACGGACTTCTTTGTTCCACATGACAGAAACATCATTCTGCACACTTACAGCTGTACGAAGAACAGTCTGCGTCCCTGCTGGTCGACGGTTTGTGAGACAAATCTCGTCTTGTGATGCTGCGTCATGATGAAACAGGACAAACGAGCGCCCACGTCTGCCCCCCCGTCAGGCTGATGCTGTTATCTAATCCCGGCATTAATCAGCTGATAACGTCTTTCCATGATTTCTACCTGAGTGTTTGTTAAAATGATTCAGAAGGTGAGTTTACATTGACACTGCTGTTTGTTTTGCATGTTTTATTCACTGTTTTCTACTTTGTGCACGACAGAAAATGTGCATTTAAGTTTGCACGTAGAAAAAATGTGAATTTATATGTGGAAGTTGCTTTCAGACTGTGTTCATGTTAAATCTGTCCAGAGTTCAGCTCCGTGTGCTTCCTCAAAGACCGTGAACACCAGGAAAAGGCCTTGATGATTCCTGAATTCAAATTTCAATCACCAAAGTTCATCATTCAATTAATCATCTCTCCCTTTCAGCTAAATGTCAGGCTGCGTTAATAATCTCAATCAATTAAATTTGACAAATGTTCAGCGCACATTTGCTGATGGCTCGAATCCAGAAACACGCTTTCTTATTTTATAACTGTTTTCAGTGTTTGAATGATATATTAAATTATAACTGTAACACATGAGAGAAAGATACAAACCGACTGTTTCATGTGACCTTAAACTGATAGAATGAGGGAATCAGATTTGTTCCATGAGGACGTGATGACACCTTGTGCTCTCTGCAGAATAAAACATGCATTGAAGTAAATGTGATCAAAATCTGCAGGAACTCAAATCCAAACATGAAGTGAGGTGAGTTTCTGCTCGAAGATGCAAACACATGCAGCAGCTTTAAACACGAAAAACATCCTGATGCAAATGTTTCTGCAGAGGAAGGAAGACGCTAAAACAGCTGAGCATCTAAGTTACTCAGGTGTTGAAGATCCTTCACGCACACTAACATGAACAGGACTCGACACACTCGCACACAAGGAGGCCTGAGAATCAGAAGAGTCGCACCTGTCTGACTTTTCTGCTCTTCTGGGATTCATGTGAGCTTTGACATCTGAGTTTAAGTAAAGTTTCTGAAATAAAAACATCATGAAAACATGAAAAGTGTTCGTTTTAGGAGCAAAGAACAAAAGAATCTCATTTAATTCACTTAACAGACAAACTTTCTACTCATGTGACAGAAAGAAAGACACTAAATTTGCCGTTTCGGCCGAGCAGTGAACATCACACATGATGGTGGAGGTTCTACATGTATGAAGCTTCTGCAGGATGTAAATTAAAATCCATATTGCTGTAAATGTCAAACCATTCCTCCTTTGGCAGCCATTTAAATGTGTTTTTGTGTAGTTCTTACTGTATTTTTGTGTCCATAACCTATAGAGCGTGTAATGTATGTTTGTTAAGTGTGTGTGTGTGGGTCTGAGACCGTGTGTTTGCCATGAGTGTGTGTGTTTATGTACCTTTGGGGGGCATGTCCACACGCGTGTTTGCTTGCCTGAGTGAACTTTACACCCTCATGTCAGTGTTCAAATATGATCATGTATGACCGAGCACATGTAGCATTAAATAAGCAATGAATAACCAATTTTCAGAGCAGCACACACTGAATATACATGCATGTATCACAGCAAACGTTACGGTCGTAGGCGGACAAAATCCTTTTTTGCATTTAAATTGTGAGCAGTTGGGTTTTTTTGTTGATGCTTAGCAATTTCCTGTAGCAGCCACGGCCTCAGTACATGTACACAAGAGGTGATTTAACAAGGCAAATATTCCACCACGCAACCTTTTCTATGAGAAGCAAATAAGAGGTAACCAGGTCTGCAGTGTGCTCAAAACACTGCATGAAGCAGCTGCACAAGGTAACTTTTACGAGTAAAAAATTCAAAGTTTCATCAGCAGCAGCTCAGTTAAATGCATTTTTATGTGCAAACCAGAATAAAACACATTAACAGGACACATGTTGAGATTATGAGGATGCAACTTCCACCTCTTTACATGTAGAAACTTGCTCTTTTGTTAAAAATAATGATATTTCTGTCATTTTTCTCTGCAACCGAAGCTGGAAGCTGCACGTCTGCAGGATGTTGAATTGCATGGTGGGAAAAAGCTTAAATCAATCACTAAAATGGAGGAAAATGAGCCAGAGTGAGCAGAAGAGTATTCAAGATTTGAACAAATCATTTGTCAGAAAGTATTTCCAGGAATCCCCCTGAAAATCACTGATGATTTTGAACAGCGAGGGGTAATTTTTCCTCTAAGTGCTTTGATTAAAGGCACCTTGTCAGCCCTTAAAGAAAAGCAGAGAGGGTCTCATTAATGCTCCACCTCCAGAGATGCCCATGGAGAAGAACATGCAAACTTAGATCATTGAAAAAAAAAAAAAAAAAGCCTGCTTCTGAACCTGTTAAGCTACGGCTGCTATGCTAAACATTTCATGACATCCCCTTTTTGAAGCAGACACTTTTATTTTTTTTTTTCCATCCCCCCTGAAGGCCTGCAGAGGATATAATGGAAAGTGAAAAACACTGGGCAGAATGACACAGAGCTCCAATTAAGCCTTTTATATTCTGTTAAATGGAATTGAGAGGGAAATCAATTATGTGAAATTAGCACTTATAGCTAACTACCTCTGCTCGCTGTTAGGAGTGTGTGTGTGTGTGTGTGTGTGTGTGTGTGTGTGAGTGGGGAGATGCCTTTTTAAGTGTCAGAGAGGTTTTTGTCAAAGCGGCATCAAACCCTTTTTTTTGTGAAGGAAGGAGGGAGGATGAAGAAAGACGTTAAAGATCAAGTGATGCTGCTGTAAATATGAGGGAAGGTGAAGATTGAGACCCAGAGGCGTCGTTGCCGTCGTGTTTGATGATGCTGACAGACATAATGGAGTTCTACAAATGTTTAAAAAGCCTCAGCGGGGCCACCAAGACCGCTCTGAACCACAAAAAATAAAAAGAAATAATAAAAGAAAAAGCAGGGTGGAGAAAAAAAAAAGGAATAACCACTCACCAAAATATTCTGAGGGGAGCAAAATGTTTGAAAAAGTGCTGTGGGAAACGCATCAGAGCGTCAGAAGTGTCCACCAGGGAAAGAAAACAGACAATGGTTCACTTCCCTAATCTGAGACTTCCTGCCGCCTCAGCTCGGCTTCATTCTCCTCCCAGAGATCCGAGAGAGCGTAAGAGAGAAAAATAAAAGAGAAAAGAAGGAGAGAGAGAGAGAGTGGAGAGCTGAAGTGAAGGAGGTGAGAAGGTGAGGAAGAGGTCGCTTCCTCCTTCAGAACCGAGATCACACCTTGAAAAGGCATCGGCCTCCTTGATCAATCTTTCATCGGCTGTCTTCCGGCGGCCGGCCTCTCACCCCACACACACACACACACACACACACACACACACACATACACAAACACACACACACTCCTCCTCCCCTCTTCTTCTTCTTCATCGCTCTTCGGCGTTACAGACCTGCAGGAACGCCTGCTGCACTGAATCACTCCAAGGCTTGTGTTTACAGACCCACCTGCCATTTCGCTATCAGCCGCTCTCTGTAGCAGCGTAGCAACAGATAGCAGCTCTGCAGCAATCAAAGAAACACCAGCACAGCAAACACCGGACGGCCGCCTGCCTGCCTGTGTGCAGGCTGACTCACAACAGAGGGAACAAGTGCTTTCCTTTTTCAGATCGTACATCTAATCTACTTTTTTACTTCACTGCCATTTACACTTTTATTAGGACCAGTTATCTGCAGATGCAGGGATTGAACGAGCAGCACGTCTACTGCAGGTTTCTGAAGAGAGAAAGAAGCACCAAACGTCTCCTGATCACGATGCAACGATGACGAAGCAAACCGGGAACAAGTGGCAGCTTCCTGCAACAACATCTGGCAACATCTGGCCACACTTTTCACACCAAAATCTAGAAAATGCAACAGTTACATAATGAAGTGTCATTATGAAACACTGCAGTTTTCAAGCTAATGTTAGCTATGTTTAGTTTTTTCTGTGGAATGCTAATGTTGGATGTTTTGCTAATTATCAGGGCTGTCAAAGTAACTTAATTAACTTAAAAAATGAACCTGATTATTCACGCTTCATGTGCCCTTTGACCTTTTGTTAACATGATGGAGGCAGATGAGAAGCTGCTGCTCGGCCCCATGTTGGTAAATTTAAATTTGGAAAACATTCAGATAGAAATGTTCTGTTCAACATCCGTAACATCCGTAATTATCGTACACCTCAATGCAAAGCGCTTAACAGCAAGCTCCAATCTAGCACAGCACCAGATGCTAACGCTAGCAGCTAGCCGCGTCAAACCAGACGTTCAGACGCAAAAACTGAGTAACCTGTGAACAAAAAACTAACTCTGCGGTAAAATGGTTTGAAATGAACTGCAGGTCAGTTTCGGTGGTGGAGGACATGCGGTTAACAGAGGTTTTACAGTTAGCATCCACAGCTAATTTGATACATTTGATCAATTAGATTAATTTGTTTTAATCACTTAACAGCCATACTAATTGTGATTTGCTTTTAAATGAAAACGTACACCTTAATGATTAGTTACAACTTAAACAGAATGTTAAAAGTAACTTACACTCTGAATATTTAATGAACTAGTTACTTTTTTACTTTTCCTTCAGTCAGTTCCTCAAATGCTAATTTTCCACTTTCATATCAGTCATTTTTTTACAGGAGTCTGTCCGTTATTTCCTGAATAAAAATGACAGTGAAAAACTTCCCCGAGTTTAGTGACTGCGAGTCACTGAGTGGTTCAGCGGCGCCGACAGCAACTTTAATAAGAATCTGTTGTAGAAAATAAGTTAATTAATCTTGTCTGCTTTCTCTCAACACTCTCCTTCCTTCGTCTCACGGCTCCTCTGTTTCTCGTTCACCCCCGGCGTCACCTTTTTAATCCGTCTCCCAGTCAACTCTCTCGTTTCTCCCCTTCCTCCACGATGCCGAGCATCCCCCCCCTCTTTTCTATTTTCGTCCCTCTGTGTTTCTCAGAGACAAGAACATTAAGAATGAGGGCCAGCAGGGATATTACCCAGGGGGCCGTGGGACAAGAAACACAGTGCGGTGCTTACATATCATCTTTTTTTTTTTATATCATAGCTTTTCTGCATTCCTCACAACACACACTCAGTGTTTTGAAACAATGCTGCCGCCGTGTCACTTGACTTATGACACATTTTTTTGTTTTTTTTAAGCGCCGCCCGTCTGCAGACCAGGTGTCGGCGAAGGGTGTCCCATCCGGGCGAGAGAGAGCGCCGGGAGACGAGGTAATAAACAGAAAAAAAAAACATGTTTGCAAACATAACCTGCTGTTAATGAAAGTCACAAAGCAAAGAGACAAAAAAAAAGTGTGCAGAGGCGACAGAATCACACACACGGTGTGACGTTAAAGAGAAAAAACCTCCGGATGGGTTCAACAAAGAGGAAACAAATGGATAAAGTTAAAAACAGAGAAGCTCATGAATAAATACAAAACAACACGAGATACTTTTGAAAAATAATCATGTTTTTTTTGCTCATTTTTAAAGGCTCATTAAACATCAAAGTCACATGTGCGGCGTATGCTTAACATGTACCGACCTTACACTCCTTTTTTAAAAACGGGACTCATCCGTTTGTAATTAATGGTGTTGATCCTGTGCAGATTTCCCAGCGGCTCGGACGCATCATCTCCTTGGGTGAATTGTTTTTTTTTTTTGTGTGTGTTTTTGTTTGGTGAACATCACAAACACGATCGAGTCCATGTGGGGTAATTACAGCAACCGTTGGAAACAAATCAGCGCGTAGCCAGCAGTGAAATGTACTGCTTTAACAAACCAGGATATTAAAGGCAGCAGACCTGGAAGCCATAAAAGTGGGTACTAGAGGACAGTGGGAGATTACAGGGCTCGGAAACGGTACCAGTTCATTGCTTTTACTGAGCGATGTAGACATAAACCATTACTTTGGGGTCATTACACAAAATGATTCAGATACAATCCAATATTGTAAATGAGACAGACGGAGCATCTGTCTGAGTGTGCAAGTCAGCTTTTTTAAATTCAAAAGGGATGGACTCCAGCAGTGAGGAAATGCTGATTTGTTGATCTATTTTAGGCTTTTTTTTGTTTTTGTTTTTTTTGCTAACGATGTCAGTAATGAAAGTATCTGCAGTTTTGAGGGTTTTGAGGGAGATGTTGGGCTCCAGGCCACTCGTCGGACAGCTGTGTAAAGCCCCGCTTTCGTTAATGCCTCTCCACCTTTGCACAGGTTTATGGCCACGGATCAGCAGGCTCAGTAACAAGGCTGACAGAGGCTTCTAACAAGTCAGGAGACAGGCAAACACACGGACCTGGCAGCTCCTGTCTCGGAAGAGAGCGGGAGGGTCGAGGATAAATGGGAATCATCCAGCCGAGCGAAGCCGAACATGCTAGCTGCTCTCAATGGGCCCCTAATGACGGGGGCCGGGGATCAGTGTGACATGACTCCGGTCGGAGGATTTAGCAAGAAGGGGAGGTGAAAATTTCAGCAGTCCTGTTCAGGAATCGTTGCGGCAACGGGAACGTTGAGCCGGATGATTCGGTCGGCTGCTTCGAAACACAAATGTCAGGAAAACGGATGAGAAAAAAATCCTCGACAAACTCGCCACATGTGCATGAACACACACACGGACGGCAGACAGAGGAAACATCACACTGCTGCAGATCTGCATCAGTGGAAACAGTGAAGACAGTTCAGAAATAAACCCTGTTTTTTTTCTGACTGGCAGAACGTTTCACTGATCAGGAGGCGATGTGAACGTTTGTATTCGTGTTTGAAACAACCAGCGTCAAGCAGCTGTTTCCTGCCGTCTGTCAAAATTAGTTTCTGCTAAATATTAGTTCCCCCTGGTGAAAAAAAAAGCTTCTGCCTCGGACCAGAAAAATGAAATAATATGCGAGCGTGTGGACTGTTTTCATCTGTGAGCTGTTTCATGCAGCAGAGCCGGTTCGTTAACGTGACGCGGCCGCACATACAGAAACTTTAAAAGGACGTTTTGTGTTTGTTCAGTGACTTCGGCTGCAATTTATTTTCCTCCTGATTCCTGTTTCTCTTTATCCCTCCGACCAGAAATGACTCAGAAAACAAAGTAAACTTCACCGAAATAAAATGAAAGAAAGAATAATGTCAGTTTTCTAAACTCTGAGAGTGTCGGGTGATATTGGGATTACAAGGTAACTAAGTACATGTACTCCTGTACAATTTTTAAACACTCAAACTTCACACATAGTTAAGAACCTTTGACATGACTCAGATGCCTCCATACATGAATATATTTGGGTTTTTTTGAATAACGGTTTGAGGCTTAAGGAGGTTTAAGCTTCTAATGTTTCACACAAAAGCAACGATTGAAAATTCCCCAAATCTATGAAAATGTGTGTGATGGTACTTTGTTTTTTTACTTTTTTACCCCATTAATCATCTCACAGCCTCTTAGATTAAACTGGAAATCCTCTGAAGATGTTAAAAAATTATCTGTTATTGATGCATCAATATTATCTTAATAATAAAATACACAATAATTTATTTTAAGTACATTTTGTTAATAATATCTCTGTAAACTGCTGAACGAAAGACTTGTAATGGAGTTTTTCTACATTGCTGAACAAGTACTTTAACTTAAAACAAACATACGCTATATTTTAAAATAGAATGAGGTTTTTACCACAACAATAAGATAAAAGAAAACACTTTCTGCACATTAAAAAAGACGGATTTTGCTTAGAGAAGGAAGGAAGCATCATCTGCACCTGAACTGCACATAAAACATGAAGCAGAATGAACAAAAACTTCAAAAATCCATAAACAAACCACATTATGACACATTTTTCTGCTTTCTTATGCGCAAACCCTGCTGACTTTCTTTTTTAAATGGGACACAAACAGATAAGACATGAAAAACCACTAAATCACTGGATGTAAATATCATCAAACTGTGCATGAACGCATCGTTTAGTTCATCAAGAGAAAACTGCCACAGTCAAAACATGTATTCGTATTTTTCCATACGCTTCCTTCCATCCACGAGTGTAAAAGTCTTCCAGGGAGCCGAGAGAGGTTGTAAATATCCTCGGCACAGTCGTGTTGATTAGCCGCCATCATTTCTCTTTGTGTGTGTGTGTGTGTGTGTGTGTGTGTGTGTGTGTCCAAGTGTTGCATAACTCAGTTTTAACAGCCAAGTTTGCAGAATTGATAGCGGACGAAATTGAACAAACATTATTGCCGTGAGTGAACAGAGTGATAATAATACTAATGATAAAAAAAATGGGAGCGGCGGGTGACAGATGCCCACAGACGCCAGCGATCTCAATCATTCATTCATCCTGCTCGTCACGACGACAAGCCTCAATAAAAAAAAAAAACCCTTCGCCCGCCTCGCCATCCATCATGGCTGCGGCCCTGGCAGATTCTTGGCCGGCTGTAAGTGAAGACGGCCTCTCGGTCTTGTAATGGGCACAACAACACAGCTCACAGGAGCACCGCCACACCGTCTAAGTCCCTTAAACGATATTGATGGGGGGCCGAAACCTCGCGGACCCCGCCAAGGGCCCCTGAGTGCACCGGAGGAGCATTCTGCTGCGGCTCGATGGCTTTCATCCAATCGACTGGTTATCAGATCGGATCAGAGCGGCGTTCTTGTTCCGCTGCGTGAACATGCGAGCTCCGGGTTTGTTCGGGTTGCCGATCAGACGAGAGGTCACGGCGGCTGACGAGACGAGGCGAGGAGGGGGGGAGGGGCTTTATCTGCTAACCCTGTAGGATGGGCAATCATCCAAGCTTCCACTTCACTTCCTCTCCTCGTCTCTTTAAGGGGGGAACTGTGTGCATTACCTTACTCAGATCAGATAGCATCGAGGAGTATCTGAGGAAAGTCAAGTGGCTCTGACCTCCGAGGGGTTCTGCTCATAATCCTTCATCTCCGCGACAGCAGCACCATTAAAGAGCAGCGAAAACATAAAAAAACCTTCATAAAAGTGGAGCGTCGAAGGTGTTTGAAGCCGAGAAAAAACCCCAAAAGCAGGTTCACGTCGAAAAATTTAACAGCATATTCAGATCAGAACATCTGGAGGACAGATGATGCAGTGGATTATCAAATAATTGAAATCTGTAAAAAAGAAGAAAAGAGAAAGGTCACCGTCGTGATGCCGAGTGACCTTAAATCAATGACGGTAAGGTTGGGTCACGCTTCAGTAGCGAGGCCTGCAGCAACGGAGGGCGAAGATCAAGGATCGCACACATGAAGGAGGGATGGGGGGGTGGATGGAGTTAAAAGCAGCAAATTAAAACACTGAGGATGAGACGTTCACTGACCGCAGAGACGAAGATGAGCCAGCAGTCATCTGGAAAAGACTTCAAATATTTTCCTCTCCTCCTCGTCTTTCTCGTCTGTCTCTCAGTTCCCTTTTTTTTTTTTAGCTGTCGTTTGATCTCTCCATGGCCCGAAAGTCTCCGACGAGCAGACGGGTTTTTTTTTTTTCGTATCTTATATTCACTGTTCCACATGAGGGAGCATGTCTTTAAAAAAAAAGTCTTCTCAAAATAAATGAGGCTCTCTGAAGACGAACGCAGACTCTGACAACCGGCCATCGCATCAGGCATCAGTAATTCAACTGGAGGAAAATATCCAAGTGTGTATCTGTATGTGTGAGTGTGTGTGTGTGTGTGTTAGTGGTTTGAGGTGTGTATCTGCAGTCCATCTTTTCCCTTTCAGCTCCAAAGGCCCGATCGGATTAAGTCAGGTGTAGGAGTTCGACTGTCCTCCTCCACACTGGTTTCTTTTGCTTCTGCTGCTTTTCCCTTTTTGTCGTCTTCTGCTTACAAATGTTACTAAAAAAAAAAAACGAGCAATGTGATGATTTGTAATGGATAACACCACCAGGGGGGGGAATATTTTCAATACTCAAAAGAAATCAGTTTTCCAGTGGATTGCTTGTGTTTAATCGGCTGGAAGAGCTGCTGCTTGCATGTACATGAAAAAACAAAAGAGTGGGGCTGCATTAGTGTTATCAGCGTTTGAGAAAACCCCCCTTTAAGGGCGACTTAGTGTTCGCAAGTGGACCCTTTTTTTTTTTTTTTTTAATAAATGGACGACTCGACGAGCGTGTAGAGCTAAAATCAATATCCCTGTTAACCGTCCATTGTTCTAAATAAGAGGCGCAGAGAGGGCTGGAGTCGATATATTGCCACTGTCATCATCTTTAAAACACAGGCGCTGAATGTGATTGACTGGCACACCAACACACACCCACCACCTAATTGGAATTTAGTCGGAGGAAGACAAAGCGAGGCGGCTCTCTTTGTCGCTGACAGGAATCCATGAGGCCTGGGGAAATTGAATTCACATCGAGAGGGATTTAATTAGACCACTTTGTACCTTTCATTGCCGACTGAATCCTATTTACATTCATTCTTGTGTCACTAAGCTCTCTTACCTTAGTTTTATTGGCTCGGCTTATCTTCAGGTCTCGGGTTTCGTCTGTTTAATCGTTCGGTTTCGGACGGGGGAGTTTTATTTTAATCCTTAACGACATGTTTCATGCAGGGAGCAGCAGGCCCGTTGACCACAAAACTCAAAAAAATAGTGCAAAAGTGTCACCAAACGACATCTAATTTGTCTGTTTCTGCTCATGAGAGAGATGCTGTAACACAAATCTGAGATCCCACGGGGCAAAAAAAAAATGTGAACATGTTTCAGATCAAACGGCGAAGAAAAGCAACTAATTCCTTAACACATTGTGTGCAGCATGTCAATCACCAAAATCCCCCTTTTTGAAATGAATCTTTTAAAAAAACTGAATTTAGATGTGCAAGGGGAAAAAAAAGAGCTTGAAGGCAGGATTTATCAGCTGAGCTAAAGGGAGATGATCCACTGAGCGGAGATATGAGGGCGGGGGGGCTCCTCTGACTTATTCTGAGCTTAGCTGGAGACCCGAAGGAAGCTGCCAACAATAAGTCACATGGCCTGCAGGACGTAGACGTGTTGATAAGTCAAAAAACGTCAACTTAACATGATTGTATTATTATATAAACTCGCTCCAGTTGATGTTCAGGTCTCCATTTCACCATTTTCACAGTTTTCAGGCCTGATGTTATCAACCTTTAGAGCTGTTGGCCACCAAACCAGGATGATTATGAGACAAAAACCTCCTCAAAGGGACAAAATGGCAAACTCAAAGGATGCTGTTATTGTTTTAATGTCTTCTGGTCATGCGATGAAGCTACAGTTTAGCTAAAAGGGCTCAAAAAGTAGCAAGAGAAAGTCAGTTAAAGCATTTTCTTGCTGTTAAAGTCTGTGTCATCACACTGAGTCACCGTGTTCATGTTAGCATGTTTTGTTCCATTCCGACTGAATCAGCAGCAAATGGCTCTAAAACAACGAGACAGAAAGCAAAAAGCGTGAATCAGAGGTGACTCAACCAGAAGAAGTGCAAACAAGTTGTTGTAAAAAAAATCAAGAATGAAACGATATGAAGAGTCGAATTCAGAGAGAATAACCAAAGCTGATGTTCTCGCTTCAGGTCGTTGTTTTCGGCGTTAATCGAACGAATCATAGAGAGTCAAAACTTGACTTTTTTCTTCTTAAGTTTTAATGCAGACAAACTTCTTCAAACATGATGTATATTTCACCGGAGTTTCTCTTCAAACACTCCAACCACCAGCAACCAAACGAGGTTCATTCACAAACAAACTGGACTTTTTTATGTGAAACCACGTTTTTCCAAACTCCTCCCACGTCGCTCCTGAACGTGGGTTAAAGGTCCGATCGTCGCTGAGAGGCTGCTCGCAGCAGGATGCAGCGATTCGGTCCAGTAGATGTGAGGTCACGCAAAACTGTAAAACATATGGCAGCTGTAAAATATAACTTTAATGCAAAAAAAAACACAGCGTGCTGCAGTTAAATCCGACTTTATGTGATAAATATTCTGGGAACCGAGACAAGACGGTTCCTGCCAGTAAACAGTTTTTTCTTTTTTTGTCTCTTGTATCTTTATAAAATCTTGAACTTCTTCCAGTTTGTGATATTTTCTTTTTTTCCCGTCTGCTTGGGTGATGACGTGGAACATATCACACACACACACACACACACACACACACAAAACAAAAGATATGATCAGCTGAGCATGAAAAGAGTGTGAGCCATGTAAAAAGAGTGTCGAGCCGTTCACTCTTTCGTTTATTAGCCCTCATGAATGTTATCTGTCCCTGGCACATAGCTGAGACAGGCTGGGTGGATTGCCCGCTGAGATCTGGCCCGTTCGACTCGTCCCCGTCCTCCTCCGCCGCCTCCCGCCTCCCGTCGGCTTAGTCAGTTGACAGCCTGGCACCGAACCTGATTCCTGAGTTCTCGATTTCACACTCGTTCCTCTATTCCTATCTCAACAGGGCTGAGCGGAACGGAGGAACGGAGGAACGTGGTGGCAGGAAAACTGCAGCTCTGATTAGAAACCAATTAGCTCCTCAGATCCTGCGGCTCCTGCAGAAGAGGCTGCAAGATGTCATCTCCATCCTGCTCCTGTTCTGGACGGGATATCTGCTTCCTCCCTCCACCTCCTCCGCCTCCTCCTTCGCCTCCCGCTGGTCTGCTCTCATTTGCTGAGAGCTTCTCATGGAAAAGTGAGACGGCGAGTGGAGGAGCTGCTCCTCTAAATGTGACCTAACCTAAATATGAGCTGTGGCAGACTGAGATTTAAAAAGCTTTGGCCTCAGTTTGGCTCTATTTTTTTTTTTTTTGTGGCTTTTGCGTTGATTATTACCTTTGAGTCAATGAAGAAAGACACACTTTTAATTCAAAATAAACTGAAACTCAAATAATCTTCAGTTCATTTGAAAAAAAAGCCTTTATAAACACTTTAATTAACCTCAAAAAAAACAAACCCTGCAGCTAAATACGATAATCTGACTGCAAACAGGAAAAACAGGTGTTTTAACTCGTTTCACAAACAAAAAAACGGCGACTCGAGCTCAGGTATCAGTGGATTAAGCTGTTGAGTAATTTTCAGAGCCTTTAATTAAACTTCCCTTTATTCTTTCTTTCAGTCACCTTCTGAAGAAACCTTTCCGTAAAAACTCAAATGAGCAGTTTGTTTCAACAGGAAAATATTCTCTCTTTTTGACAGACATTTTCAGACCAAACATGACATGAAACTGTATTTCTGAGCAAACTAAAGGACGATTCAGTCCAGTGGATGTTTAAAGTGAAAGGAAACTTTTTTCATTATGAATTTATGTCCTCAAAGTCAACAAACTGAGCAACATGAGCGGCAGAAACCTTGTTCAAACTGGGTTAACTGGACATTTTTAGGGCGAGCAGCTTCTGCAGACACCACGGACGGACCGGATAAAAAAAAACCTACCTGCCAAGCAACATTAAGTGCATTAAAACACGAAGCAACAGGTTCATTCTGTGTCATAAACTCTCCACAGTCCAATCAAACATCCACTTATACCTGAAATACATGACCACTTCTCATAAGAACACTAATGGAACTAAAGAATGTCGTTTTCATGCCTTCACATAACTCAAAAATGCTCGGCCTTGTGCTCACAGAAGAACATTTCAAAGAAAAGACTGCAGCATTTGTTGAACACTAGTGAACAGAACATGTAGATACACTTTCAAGTGTAAAGCCCCGCCTGTTATCTCATGCAATGTTTTCCTCCTCTGTTTCATTAGTTCGTGCAAGGAAGCTGCACCGCACAGACTTCAGCACATTTGCAAAAGAAATATCAGGTTGTCGCAGTCAGCCATCTTTTTGTTCATGTAAAGTCCAACCTCCAACTTTGGCTGGAACGCAGCATTTAAAACAGCTTTTAATTGACATGAAACGGGTCAAGAAATGACAGAAAATGTTTTATAGCTTCATGTTTGTCCAGTTTCCAAAACCTGCCATGTTTCCTAATTTCTACTGATTATTAACTACTGCTGACTTTATATTTTTTTTACTGGAAAATCACAAAATGTAGTGAAGTAAACAGAGGAAAAAATGCCTTTGACGTACACTGGTGTAACACAAAAGTTACTTAAAGCTGTAGATGTACAGTGTTAGGTCTACAAATATCAAATAGTATCAAAGACGGTTGTGTGACCACTCGGCTCAGTTCCTGAATTCTGTCACATGGTTTCACCAGAGGCCACGCCCCTTTAGGAGACTTGCAGCAGTTCTGAGTGAATTACAGTCTATGAGAAAAATAAACATGATCGCAGTTTATGGTCAAATCTTTCACCTAATAATCACGAAAATAAATGTTGGATTCATTTTTCACAAGTCAAACATCTTCCCAACATTCTGACACTAAAATACCAATTTTCATTCAAACAAACCAGGTGAAAGTTAACTTTGTTCGAGCTTCGTCTGACTCAAAAAACAAGTTCCCGCAAGATCTGGGTTGATAAAAGGTGGTATAATTAGGTGCAAAAACACTGTGGGCAAACCTGATTTTGCTATTAATGATTAAAAAAATGCCAAAGTTTAGTGCAGCGATAACTTGTAATAACAGAAAGAATGTCTTGTCATTCCCAAAGGAAGCAAACAGGTCAGCTAGCATCGTTAGCATCCATCTGCAACTCGAATCCACACAAAAAGATCCTGTGGGAGGGGTTTAGGCAGGCTGGGCTCTGATTGGAGGAATAGGTGGCCACGCCTCTTAAAGAGACAGGAAGAGTGACCATTTTCTTAACATTTGCCCAACCTGTGGTGAACTATCTCCACTCGTATATAAAGTATCTCTGGTAATATTATGTTAGCTTAAAACAGAAGTGTGTGTTGATATTTCTTTGTATGCAAACTATACAAACTTATGTTTTAGAGTAAGTATTAAGTGTTTGCCTGTGGGGAAACACCTTGTGACATGATTCACCGCACACATGAGGGAATTTCTCTTAGTCTTCAAGGATTACTCACATTTTCTCTAAAGGCACATGAAGTTTCAGACGGTTGCAACATCAGCCTGCAGATGTGTGTGTGTGTGTGTGTGTGTGTGTGTGATTAAAGCATGCGATCACGTGAAAGGAAGTCGAGGCCTCCGTGATTATTAGCAGTATTTCAATGTCACCTTCATCTGGGTTGAGATGAGAGCGCGACTGTCACCTCCTGCACCTCTCTCAATAAAAAACGGGGAAGTAATAAGAGCCTTTATTGTATGATATCCGGATAATGGCTCTGCACCGTTCAAAATGAGACGCTGAAAAAGTTCCTTACACTTAAAATACACACCGACTGACACACCTACGGGCATTCAGTGCGGCGAACACTTAATGAAAGGGCCTTGAAGCTTTGCTAGCTTGTTTCATTACCACTTGTCATTCTCTGCTACCTTATTCCCCCCCTCAACCACACACTCACAAAACTTTTTCTTCTGATTAATTGCAGCCTTTTAGGCCTTTTTTTTCTCCCCTCACAATCAGCCCGGACCATTTCGCAGCCTTTTCATTACAAAGTTAAATGTCTGGCTTTGGAATACAGTGGCGGTAAATGCCATATCCTTTCAGCACGGCAAGGGCAGGGTAATTGTCTCTGTGGCATAATCGTCCCTCAACAAAAGCCAGTGGAAATGACAGGGTTTTAACATAATAAGGAGCACTGTCACTTTGGTTTCACCCAACAAAAAAAAATCCTCCCGACCAGCATCAGTAATGCAGTTTGATTCCCTCTATTTCAGAGAATGTTTATCTCCATCTTAGAGCCTCCATTTTGCTCTTTTCTTTGCTGCCGATGGCCTGTAATTGCTTCCATCTGCTCTTTATACATACAGTATTACTTGTCCTGGCAGAGATAAAGTAGAGCAGCGAGAAAAAAGCCAGTAAGTCGGCGGACAACAACCGGCTATAAATGTCAACTAGTCACCGAAAGAAAACGCTCTCACACACTATCTGACTCTCTGTTTCAGACTCTTTTGTTAAGTCTTCACAGCTCGAAATAAGATGTTCCCTTTAAAACACACTGACAGTTTTCTTCTTGCCGAAGCATTATCTCAGCGAGGAGACGGTTGACAAATTAAATCAATAAATCAACCAGACAAGATGGATTAAGTGTCAAAAATCATATCTGCAAATGTGAAAAGGCTGAGTGCAGAGTGGTGCACCAACATCTCCATCATCTCTGCTGCTGGGATGAGGAGCAACAGGTTTTTATTTGAACAAACAACCTTCAGGAGGGCGTAAATGAAATTTAAAGGGGGCAACACATACATTATTTTTAAGGAGAAGACACATTTGGGATCTAAAGAAGAAGCATCTCGACTCTGGTGAGAAGATATCTCCCTTTCTGTCGGATGCCCAACGACAGCTCCAGCCTCGTGGTGCAAAAAAATAAAAAATAAGTCTCCTTTCTCGCTGTCACACACGGCTTATTCGCATTCACATCCTCCTCTTCCTGCTATGTTTGCTCCTGTAATTCCCCGACAGAAACTCTCTCGCTTCTCTGCCGTCGGAGGAACTTGAAGGCACAGAGTTGCATCCACTATGAGGGAAATCAAGAAAACTGTGCAAGGCTTCACAAGCTACGAGGACCCGGCGAAAAGAGAGGAGGGTGAGTATGAATTATACATGTGTTGGGGTGGGGGGGGGGGGTTGAGGGTGAGGGGGTGGCTTTAGATTTGTCAGAATAAATGCATAAAGTGCATATACTCGCAAAAAAAACCCCCATATTATCTGTTACAATTCAAGGTTAGCAAACATGCACGGAGCGAATTATTCATTCCCATACAAAAGCATAGTGATGAGGCTGAATAAGTGCTGAGAGCCACACCGGCAGTTTGGTACGGATACACAGGAGGCCTTTGCATGTGTGTGAGCTGCTGTGTGTGTGTGTGTGAGCTGGTGTGTGTGTGTGTGAGTGTGAGCTTGTTAATTGAAGCTGTTGGAGTGTCTGTTTTCGGTCCCTCTGCACTGAAATATGCATCCTGTGAAACTCTCATATACATATGATTACATCTCTCACATCACTCTACTGAAAAAATCATTTAATACTCTTTTATTTACATCAGTTTACGCTTGCAGAGACAGAAATACAACAACTGCTGCTTTTACAAGTGAACTATTGAGCCTTTTTTAGCTCTTTTTTTTTGTTTTAGGCCACAATTTCGGAGTTTTTTCTCAGTGTTTTAAAGGTGATATGTATATTTATAGCTAGCATACCGTCACTGATGCTAACGTAGCTTTTCAGAGATTAAACCTGATATTTCTCTAATTTTGACAATCTGACCTGTAACAACACTTTACTTTAGACTGAAAGGACTCTGACTTCTCTTACTTGTTGTGTAGTTGGTTTAGATTTGCTGAATCATACTTTAATACTTTATGATCAGACGTTTTAGCTAAGAAACCTACGCTAACTCCTAAGCTTTAGAGGTCAATAACGCCATGTGACATCAACGTAGTTATGCTATTAGCCTAGAGATCCTTCCTTCATATCAGATTTTATCAGTAAACTCGCTCAAATATAAATACTATGATCACTTTTGACTCATCAACATTTTTCAAATTAATAATTTTCCTCTATAATTTTTTTTCCAGGAAAATATAGACTTTCTTTCTACGCCTTTCTAAAAATTCTGTGGCTGTATTGGTTTTTAAAAATTATTTTTTCAATGCAATTGTTGTCTATATGACCTTAAATGAACACAAATCTCTACAGCTGGTTATTCACAGCCACCTTTGATAAAACCACTGTTAGCCTGACGCTAAAAGGAAAACCGACACAGTTAACGGTCGTGTAGATGTGAATTCTGGACAGAAAATGCAAGAGATCACACATCCTTTGGTGCAAAGAGAGCAAGTTCAGAAAATGTGGACAAAACAAGCAAAAAAAATCACAATACCGCATAAAATAACAAGCAAAAACACGGAGAAGCGAGCGAGAGTTGTGTGTTCGGAGCTAATCTGAAGATACACTTTTCTTCCAAACAATCGAGCCAAGAGCAGAAAGACTACTTTAAAAAAATCCACCCAACTGGACTGGAAAGTTAATCAGTGAATAATTACCTAGTGAGGATGGTAATCAGCAGTCGGCTTCCTCTCACTGCTGTAGTCTCAACATGGTAATTACTCCTGTGTAACTTTGCGCCAAAAAACCCTCAGAAATGAAATCAAAAAGGCTCTTCAGCTCCAATCAGTGATTTTAAAGCTTTTTTTTCTGACATTATCAACAGCCAAATCATGATTAGCAGGACACAGACGAACAATTATGATATCAGTCATTTCTCCGTAATTAGATGAACTACTCGTAAACTGTTTTGAAGCCGTAAATCGAGATACTTGTGCCACATTTGACCTTTTACTTTGAAAGGTTTGTTTGTTTGTTTGTTTGTTTGTGGGATCCAGTGGGGGGAAAAAAATGATTTTAAAACTCAGAATAAAATGTTCTCTTCACAAATCAATGAGGAACTATTTCATCACAGCATCTGCGATTTGATCACCACGTCCTTCTCGTCCCCTCTGAATAAAACCGATGGCAGCTGCCATTCTGAAACAGATTGCACATAATCATCTGTTTGCCAAACAGGCTGAAATAAAAATCGGCAGTGGATGTTTTTTTTTTTTTTTTGACTCTCCTGGGCCTCCTTTAAAGGACAGACAACAACAACCCCAACACACATACACCCTGATGAATCTAATCTACGTTCACACCAGTCGGCCTCCATGAAGGGCCCCCTGCAGTTAAACGCATCCTAAAAAACAGTTCGCACCTTTGGCCCCTGCGAGGAACCAATCACCGCTAACTCATACCGAGAAAAAATCTACATACCACCCTCAAGAAGTGAACCGATTATGTTTACGACTGTAGCCAATTACCGCTGTGAATATAACACTGTTTAGCATATGTAAAACAGCAAAAAAAAAACAAAAAAAAACCTCCGCCATGTCACAAAGGGCGAGATAGGCTGAGCTTGTTTACTGCCTACCACTTAGAGGAGAATAATATGCAGATGAACCTGGTCAACTAATTAAGGTAATGATTGCAAAATGTTCGGAGCCGTGCGGGCAGATAATCACTGAAGCATCACAAGACTGAGCAGTAAATATTAAATCAGACATAAAAGGAGGCTTGTTTATTTCCCCTGCTTTTTTTTATGAATGCATCAGGTTACCACACACACACACACACACACACACACACACAAGTTAACAATAAGCCATAAAAAAACAGCATCTTGACCTTACATACATCACCTTCACACACCTCGCTTCATCATCTTGGACAGATATTATCATTGCAGCATCGCACACAACAGGCATTTTTAAAAGTCCTCATTGGACGTCGCAGGTTTGCAGCATGAGTTCAGAGAAAAGAGCTGCATGCAAACACACACACACACACAACCACACACACTCAACACAGCCAATACATCCTTTAAACCAAAAGGTCGCCATAACAAGAGCGGACTGTCAAGTGTTTGTCCCCCCCAAACGTGGAGCCAAGCAACTTCTGCTCACACAAACTCCGTGAAAAAAAGTGCTGCTAGCAAAGGTGCTCAAGGACACTTCAGCAGAAGCTGCTAGAATGACTGATGCTGCCTTCAAATGCTGCAGGAAAGCTCCAACTCCAACTGGAAACTAGAGTTTTTGACACATTTGGATGCTTTGAATTTTACATAACAACAAAATGCAACCAATTACCAACAGTGGAGGATTTTTTTAAAAATGGTGGTTCATGTTTTACTTAAAATCAAAGCAGTCCGGCTCTACTTTGCATGACTAATGAGAAAACCAAGAAAGTGCATTACAGGGGAAATCAGAGCAGCATATTTACAGACATGTTTGCAGATCGTAAACGGCGCCAACATCATATTAAATCATATCAGTCTTACGTAAGGCGACTCGATGACATCCGTCCCTGCGCTTATCGTCACATTTCAGCTGCTGCACATTTTGGAGTAAAATTCCAAACTTCCCACTTTTTTTCCTCAAGAGTCGTTCAGGTGAACTCGACCCGAACATTTCTGACAGCACTTTAAGACTCATTTGCTCCTCCTCCTTTGATCGCCCCCACCACCCCCCCACACACACACACACCATCACCTCCTGTGGAGTCAAACTGACCACCTTCCTCTTCCCGTTTCTAACCTTCAGGCTAAAAGCTGCTTCACTTCCTTTGACCCCCCCCCCCCACCTTCCACCACTACACACACACACACACACACACACACAGACACACACACACACACACACACAGACACACACACCCCTCACTGTGAGTCTGCCTCCCTGTGTGGCTGATGGACAGGATCATGAAGTCCTGGGTGAGAGATCTCCTCCGTTTTGACACATCTATTTGACAAGGTGAGAATATCTGCGGAGAAAAGACTAGGACTGACTGCCCCCCCCCAACACACACACACACACACCCCCCCAACACACACACACACACACACACACTCTCACCCTCCCACCCGGCTCATGTCTTGAGTGACAGCACAGCACAGTGACACACGTTTTACATATGATGTGAAAAGTGAGGGAAGACAGGGGGCATAATAGCATCACTCTTTTGAGGCGAAGTGTAGCAGACAGGAGTGCTGCAAGTGTGTGTGTGTGAGTGTGAGTGTGTGTGTACGTTCAGGGTTCGAGGTGGTGAAACATCTTGTCTGGGAGCCAGCATACTCCCAGCATGCAAGGCTGCTTTTAGTGTGCCTCGTGAGTGGCTGAAATCACAGCTGCAGCAAAGGGAAATGGAGTCTGAGATGTAGAACTGTCATCGTCGACGCCATAAATCTCCCAAATACAAATCCTTCCATCCGTACGTCCTGTTTCCAGCCCACATTCGCTCTGCAGGAGGGGGTTTTTCTCCTCTCCACGGTGGGGGAATTTTGCAGAACAGAGTGCAGCAGAATCAGAGAAAAAGTCTCAGTTTTTGGGGTTTTTTTTTTTTACCACAGATGAATTTTAAATTAGAGCAGCAGAACCACAGCAGTGACATTAGAGATGACTGGCACCAGCTGGCACAATGAGAGGTGAACAGGCAACGTGATTAAATGATCCGGGTAGAGAGGTGTGTGTGTGTGTGTGTGTGTGTGTGTGCAGTACATGCAGTGCTGGTGGTCCTTGCTCATAAATTATCTCATATGATTCTGAACACCACTTTGTTTAAGCAGTTTTCTGCTCCTTGCACACAAACACACGCACAAATGCGCGCGCTCACACACACCGCACGCACGCACGCACCGGCGGCCGCTCCGCTCCGCCCCCCCCCCAACATCCACAGCAGACAACACAATTCACCTGCAAAGGCAGGTGCACAAGCGCGCGCACCGCATGCAAGCGTGTGCACGCGCAGAACTAAACACGCAGGCTGGTACACACGCGCGCGCGCACACACACACACACAAACACTTTGACACACACTTCTCTGCATTGGCATGTTTGCAGTCAAACCGGTGACCAGCAGCGCGGCAGCGGCAGCAGCAGCGGCGGCGGCCGCGCTGGTGGCAAAAAGCAGTTGGTTTCCTCTCCGTTTCTTATCTGTTCTCACATCATTTTAAGCACGAGGAGCGTGCGCGCGGCTGCTGTCTGCAGGGCAGCACAAACATCGCTCTGTGAGCCCGAGAACACACGTTCATGCACCTCATGAGCGGAGAAAATCCAACGAGTCCCGCCGCTTCATTAGCGCTGTCAGTCACACATCAGATAACATTTTGCGGTGGTCTTTAAAAAAAAAAAACAGAACGGCTGCCCCGTGCGGGACCCCGCATCCGCTCACATTAACACAACTGACTGATCCCGCAGAATAAGAGACGTGTAATCATGCAACTCTGATGAGAAGCAGATGAATAAAGACGCGTTAAAGACTTGCACTAATGAGCACGAGGCTCCGGCTGCAAACGGGTCTGACGGGAGCTGCAGCGAGCATCCGCAGAACACAGCGTTCATTTTGCACAAGTTCAACTACACAGAATCACATTCAAAGTGTTGTTCAACTCACCTATGAGAGCCAGCTGCAAGAAGTACAGTCCGAGGAAGTCCATTATGGAGTGCGACATTAATTCAAACGGATGCAATCCCGGGTGAGTGATGATGTGCGGGAATAAAAGCCCTCTGTTGAGATTGGCACCGAAATTAAGACCGAAAAGAATCGCAGCTATTTCTCAAGTGATGACTGGCCACTTACGCTGACGCCGGAATCCACAGCATTGCATGAAAAAACAGGAGCGCAGCAGAGCATCATTTTTTAACAGTCAAACTTTTGTCATGGAAAGGGGGGAAAAAATGGGTTACAGCTGCGCCAAATCAAGCCAGTGGTTCCATCAAATCAATGCAAACGCCAAATGAGAGGGAGGATAAAAACAAAAAAACAAAAAAAAAACAGTTCGTTCCTCAGATGAAATGAATCTTACGCGTATTGAACATCCCCCGGTCGTCTCATCCGTCCGTCCTGAGCGGCTGCTCCCTCTCCTCTTCGCCTCCACCTGCGCACCGTCTGGAAAAAACTGCGGATGAATCACAGGGGCGCGTTTGCTTTGCGCACTCCGACCTGCGAGTCACTCACAGTCCCTGTGATCCTCAGCTCCCAGGCGGTTCAGCCGGAGATGCCCAGCCCAGCTCGTTTCAGGGAAGAAGAAGAAGAAGAAAAAAAAATCCAATCTTGGCCAAAGTTGAAATAGGACAAGTTAAATCGATAGGCTATTTCATACTGCGATAAAATGGAAACAATAAAAGCTGCGTAAAAATGGTGCATAGTGTGTATAGGTGGGCAGAGCACATCCACACTCTGAAAGTAGGTTATTCCTCTCCAGAAAAAAAAAGACAAAAAAATACAAAAAAAGAGAAACTACCAGAGTCAACTTGCATGAAGAGGCGCTGATCTGGAGACAGTTGAGGAAATATTTCAGCAGCAGAGAGTCAGACTGTCTCACTCTCACTGTGTCTCTGCCTCCTGATGGTACAAAAAAAAAAAGAAAAAACAAAAAGAGGGGACCATCTTGCAGCCAGCATGGTGTGTTTGAGGCTACCTGCTGTCTGACGTGCTCACGCTGCTCTCCTTTCTCTCAAAACAGAACAAAGAATCATCTCTTTCGATCTGGGTTTTGGGGACAGTGGGCCTGATTGACACAGCCTACTTTTAATCCACCACACCTTTTCTTTTATTTGCACGAGTGAATCATCGTGAAAGAGTGTTTAAATTCTTCACACGGGTGCATTTTCTTGGTCAGAGCTCGAGTTATTTCCGAGCTGTTGACTCGAACGCCGGATGAGAAATTAATTTTTTGAGAGGCGTCTCTGTTGGGAGTTGTTTTGCCTCCTTGAGCTTATTTTTGGAAATTTCTTTTTTACAGCAACTCTGGGACACTTTCATCCAAAATCTTGTTTATGCAGCTTGTAAAAAAAAAAGAAAAAAGAGGCTGACACTCATGGAAACGTGGGAAGGATCATACTGAGATACTAAAGAATAAACTGTGCAACCTTAGAAACTCTCAAACTTTTGTTCAGCACTTTGTGTTTTTGTTTTTTTCCGAGGCGAGTGGGCAGTCGGCTCCTCTCAGGATTTGCTGGAACTGAGATGGTAGGAAGGTTTTAGAGGAGAGATACTGCAGGAGGAGAGATGTTTCTGGAGGGATTCGCTCTCCAAGGCCAGAAGAAATGTTTTAAACAGAGGCACTTTTCCTCCATGATGTTTCCCTCTTTTGCTTTCTGAACGTTTCTCTTTAACTCGACTGTATTTACAGGCCTGAAGCACAGAAACACTGTCTGTATCCACAAATTCTTATTATTAGAGGTATAAATGTAGAGATTTATTTACAGAATAACACATATTTTACGTTTGCTTCACTTGTTTTTACAGTGAAATGTCTCTAAATCTTGTCGTTCCGTGATGTTTTCAAACTGCTGCTGTGCTGTTTAAGTTACCTTGATGATAAAAACCTTCCGGCCAGAAGAGCCAGAGTTCATGTTTTCCACCAGAGTCTCACAGAGATTCAATTTCTTTAGAGAAAATATTCACTCTCTAGCTAAATCACATGGTGTCTTACCATTTTTGTCCAAAGGGGTCGCCAAAATCAACCGTGACAACTTTTTTCCTCCTATATCAAACCGAATATGGAGGTTCGGAGGGTTGATCATAGAGTTTTGTCGTCTTTTTGTACACAAAAGGCAAAGAATTACATATAATTCATCTTTAAAAGAGCATTTCCAAGCTTGAGAGGAAACAGTGAATGAAAACTGAGCCTCAATTACCATAAATCCAGTGACGATAAGATGTAAAATTGGCCGGATTTCTCAGCACGGTGAGTTTGTTCGTTTCATTCTCAGATTTCAGCT
>JAQMCX010000015.1:2187233-2204308 GCA_029814765.1 Acanthurus leucopareius
TTATCAGAAACTTGTAGAGAAAACAAGTTGCCACGTCTGATCACTGACAGTTCTTGTGGTTTTTGGTGGTTTCTCCTTTACTATCATCAGTTCATATGTGTATTTTTGTTATATAATCTCCAATGGCTGAGTGTGTATGATGAGAAACTGCACCGTGATCCCTTAATGCCCTAAAGATCCGACTATAAAGCAACAAAATCCAGCAATATCCTCAGTTTGTGAAGCTCAGATCAACAACAGTTGTTGTTTTTTTGACATATAACTGCATTAATTTACTATTTATTACATTATCTCAATTTTCTGACAATTATCTGATTGTTTCAGCACTAATATTTGGTGCATATTGATCTTTAAATGATAAGCAGAAAGTCTGTGGACTCATTAAAGCAGCTGGAGGTTGTGGAGTTTAATAGATCAGCTTTATTGATCCTGAAGACGTGCATTTTTTTTACTGCACGCTGCATATTTTGCTCTTGAAAAGGAACTCAAATTTCTTGATTTAGTCTTTAACCCTCCTTTTATGGCTGATTATCACCGAAGCTGTTAGTTTGTATTCAACAAAGGTGCTTTGATTTACAGCAAACCCACGCTTTTCATACTCATCACGGCGACTCTGTTAAGTTCATTACACTTCACGTTTCCTCCCCTTTATCTGAATTACAGCTGAAATAGAGTCCTGCGGTGAGTCCGGACTGATGGAACTTTTTCCCGGCCGTCACACTGATTTTATCCCATTTGCAAACTCGGTCCCTGCTGTGGGTAATATCACCGAGTCACACTGATTCCCCGTGAATCACAGCCGCCTTTTTAAAGGCTGGGGAGTCGTCGCTTGTGAGCAGCGATATGAGATCTGAGCGGAACGAAGCTCAGCATGTCTCATTTTTGATGTCCAGACTCGATCTTTCATGTGAGAGTCTCAGCTGACAAAAAAAAAAAACTCGACGCCGAGCGTAAACAAACGTCACCAGACTCGTGATGTCTGCACTTAAACTTTTAGCATCACATGAAGAGACGGAAATAAAACGCTAAATATAAATATAAACATATTAAATCATGTGCTTTGGAACAATTCAGAAGAAGTTCTTGTACCTGTGTGGGCGGAAACTATTCCATCCCTCCAGCTGGAAGATCCTCAACATCCCACATTCATATTCTTCATATATTTTTGTCTTTTTGTCATTAATTTTCTCCATATTGTGGATTTACTTTCATTATTTCGCTCTATCTGCTGTGTGCAGGTCCGTACATACTGAGTGTGGGGGGATGGAGGGAGTTTTATTTGCTGCTTTTTGGCTTCAGAAATAACAAAAAAATAATATATAGAAGCTTCAAAACATTGTTTCACAACGAAAGAAGAGGTTTAAAACAACATCAGCGCCGATATTAAATACGACTGAGCACAAAACGGAGAGAACATTTAAAAACTACAATCAATGAAATGTGTGTCGCTATGAATCATTAAGCGGCCTGAAAAGGCGCAGCTGCACTCCCCGTCGAAAATAACGGCTTCGCTCTGCGTAATGTTGCACTGAGTTTGGCGTGAAAGCAGAGTTTGGTTTGCAGCAGCTGCACGGCCACAACATCCCGAACCATCCATGTCGATAAAGAGGACAATTTTAAGGAGGATTTATTGGACTTTTTAAACTCTGAAATCACGTTGCTGCACATTTTGAAAAAAGAGAGTTTTACATTTTCTTTTCTTTGCAGTGCAGCTTCACCTCACTCTACAGAACTGTGTGTTCTTTAGCTTGGATGGTGTTTACGCTCCCAACAGCTGGCTACGACGATGACAACAGATCACACCAGGCAGCATATTCCGCCTTTAAAGCACAGGGGCGAGCCATCAAAGTGCCAACTAGCCTTTCCAACGGCAGTGACGACCCTTTGAAAGTGAAGCTGAGTGAGACGGGCCTTTTTCCCCTGCAGTGGTCTCACTGTACTGCAGCATCACTGTCTGCTCTCACTGCACGCTCGAGCTGTAACAAGAAACTGGCAGAGAAACGGAAAAAACAAAGCAGAAAAACAGGCTTCCAGACGAGGCTGTAGCATGTTGGTGCTTTTCAGTGCAGGCCTGTGGTGTAATTATAATCATATCTGGCCATCACAGCGGGCAGGTGATGAGACGGATGTGTCCGGAGAGAAGTGTGAGGCATAAAAGCTAAAAGACCCATATGCCCTTGGCAATTCGTGGTTTTTTTTTTTCATAATGTGTTTGCAGCGGCATATTTCAGAAGCACAGCAAGGATGCGTGGAAATGGATAAATCAATGAGGCCATCTGGGGAGAGGAAGTCAGGATGAGAAATGGTTTTAATGCTGACGCTCTTTCGACAGCAGCCTCACAGACCTAATTATTCCAGTCATTACTGAGAACAAAACAAAAAAAAAAAGGAGAAAAAGAGAGAGAGAGCCTTGTTGTTTTTCATGACACAAATCAAATGAGTTTCCTTTTTTAAAGCTTGTCTCTATGAGAGCTACAGGTCACACGATGTGAATGTATGTGTGCGTTTTCTTTTACTAACATAAGGAGCAATTAACACACACTGAGCATCGAGTATGACATCTGAACCGCTGGATTATGATTTTTAAAGGATAACTGTCTTTGGTGAAGGTTAATAAACGGTGTTTGCATGCAGATGATAAATGGACTCGATGCACAGAAAGTGAAGTGCGCTGACTGACTGACTGACTGACTGCTGACACACGGAGCCGAACGGCCTTGTGGTTGAAAACTGCAGCACAGTTGCCATGAGAATCGCTGAATGTCATCATTGTCTGTCCTCTCCAGCTGAGTCAGTGCTCGTCAAACACACACACACACACACACACACACACACACACACACACACGCCCACAACACCTCTTAATGCTTCCACTCCCTCTCTCTCACACACACACACACACACACATGCATGCACAATCACAACAGTCTGATCAGTGAACGATATCATCAACAACAATCCATATAAAACTTGTTTTCAATCAGGTTTCATTGATTTTATAACACAGATCAGATTCAGAACTAAAGTTAGCGCCTTAAAGTTTTATGCATCAAACATGTCAGGTGTCAGTTTACATCCATGTTTAAGTTCAGACTTGTGAATAATCTGATGGAGACTTTGTAAGAATTTCAAAAAAGATATTAAGTTCAATTTTTTGGAAGGAAGTTTTCATTATATCAATGTATGTATGATTTCAGTGAGTAATTCAATGAAAAACATGCCGTCTCTGCTGAATTTGCATTAAAAGCAAGTAAAATCGTACTTTTTAGGTAACTTGAAAAGTAATATTACTCTGCTTTAATATCCTGCATACAGAAAACATCTGTGCAACACTGCAACTCAGAAACGAGCAACCATCCAGTTTAAGTGTGGAACAACGAGTGCAAATGTCAAAGTGACATTTAACCTTCATCTCACCTTCATTTTTAAGTAATAATACTGAAGTTTAAGGTTTTGTTGCAAAGTGCATCGACTGCAAGTGTAATATATTTGTCTATGATTGTCCAAACTGCAAATATCCAACTAACAAGACAACAGCCCAACTTCTCAGCAACAAACTTCACCTGGATTGTTTGGAAAACTGCTCGCACCTTGTCAGCATCAAGTTTTATGATTAATAATAATTATAAGATTATGATTAATTCTGTCACAGTTGCAACATCTGACTGTTTTCATTACTAAACAGCCTGTAAACAGACGCAAAAGTTCCTCTTCCTCAGTGTTTCTGAGAGTAAATATCTGTTCAAGAGGTTTCTGCTGCCCTATGAATTCTGGGACTTGTAGTGTTGATGCATACAAGCTGTTACCATGGCACCCATAGGTGTCATCAAACCCAGTGATGTCAAAGAAACGGAGCCTCTTCAGGTAACTAACCTGGACCTGTTTCTGTAATTATTCTGCATGAAAACGCAGAGAAGTTTCCATGTCGGCAGAAACCTTTTATTAAAACTAAAAACCCTCTACCACGTTTTTACTCCGCGTGTCACTTTTCTCGTTTTTGTTCTTCAGGACCAACAGCCGAGATAATTATCAGTCCCTCTGCTGATGTGTGACAAAGGAGAAACCGGTGAAGGTCGCACATCCACAGTCCACCATCGCTTCAAAATTCAAGTCACACACGTTTGTTGCTGTGATGTGAGCGTTTTCACTCCGTTACAGGTGAGTCAGTTTGTGCTGTTTTCACCTCAAAAACACACAGAAACAAACACAAGTCTCCTGTGAAAAGCTGCATTAAAAGTCAATACTTGGCCAAAGCACAAAGGTTAGTGCATCAAACCACGGAGACGCCACCAGATCAGACGGTTTGTACTTGTTTGCATCAATAACCCCCACCACCCCCCCCTCCGAAAATGCCTCAGCAGCAGCGGTGGCGAGTCTTAAATGTGCTGCCAGGAGGATCCGACGTCGTTTCTGGCATTAAAGCTTCTCCCCTCCTGCTCTTGATATCAGTAATTACCAACAACATCACCTGACAGGAAACTCAGGTAAAACGCAGCGTCAACTCGTCCATACGTACGAGCCCGAGTGTTCGCCGGTTAACATGCATCAAATCAAATCAAAGAGTTCACTCACGTCCCCGAAGTACTCGCAGCCGAACTCCTAAAGAGGATAAAGAGATGAAATTTATATTTTTTTTTCATGTTTCCTCTTTATTGAGTTCCTGCCTCCAGTTTTCGGTTCCTCTGGGCTTGAAGAAGACAGAGCTGCAAAACACGAGTATCTACGTTTAAAAAATACAAATAAGCCTTTTATTCCAAATACTGGGAGCTTGTACAGATGAATTAGCAACAAGAGGTGCTTTGAGTAAGAAAAGTACAAGAACTTGCACATAAGTGATGACAGATTATTACAGAATATGTTATAAGATTGTTAAAACTAACAGCTCGATGTGACAGGAACCTTTTTTAAAAGAAGCTGGTTGAAAAGAAACTGATTTTAAACACTTTATACAGTTACATGTGACAGTTTAGTGCACTTGTTTCCAACCTTGAGTCATCTAAAGATGTTTTTCTCATCTTTTATTCCCATTATCTCACTCTCTTTTATACTCTTTCTCTGTTTTCTTGCCTTGTCTGAGTCTTTGCTTTGGTATTGCTGGAATTGTTTGGTTTCGGTCAGTGATGGTGTGTGGTCTGACACGCTCTTTAAATAAAAGTCATGAGATAACTTCTGTCGTGTTTGGAAGCGATTAAAAACATGTTACATGTGTTAAATGAGGAAACATCCGGCGTCTCTCGTCCTGATGGCTGATTCTTTACATTAAGCGGCTGAACTTTGTTTTGACAGCAAACAGAGGACGCAGGACGGATCGCACACGCACCAACATGAAGCCACTGCTTTTAATTTCCCATCAAATTAAAAATTTTAGAATTCATTTATTCAACAAAAGCTTCTTTTTTTTCTTCCACGAATCAAAAGCTTAATGTGAGGGTGACAAATTCAAATTTATGCAATACAAATAGAATCGCGGCTGGCGCTAATCTCCTTCCATATTATTTATCCAGGGGTGAGTTGATTGAGCGTGCACGCTGCGTTCCAGCGGGTCGCTCGCACGCACACAATTACATTCACAGCTGGGAGCTGCCCAGTGCGACCACGGCGTCCTACTGGTGAACACTGAGCAGCAGCGTTAGAGCCGTGTGGGGTTAGCAGCATGTCAACAGGAGCTGCTGGATTACTCATTAACTTTCCTCCCATATGTCTGAATCTCCTGCTGGTCAAAGAGTTTCTAACTATGGATTTTAATGGGAACAATCCTGTGGGTTTTTTTTAAAACCTGCAGTCTTCTGCCTTTTCTGTCATCCTTAATATTCTTAATTCTCAGTCAAATAATCACTCTAGAAATAAACAGATCAATTTCGGTATTAAGATCAGACTGAATAATCCACCTGGAGAACTTGTGACCTTTACAGATTTGATCTGTCGGCTCAGTTCTGATGAACAAACTATATTTATAAATCTGAAAGAAACACACACATCCTCTTTGTAAAAGCATGCGAGTGAACAGTTTTGTATTTGACCTTGTTTTAAGGATTACGGCACTTAAATGCATCCTGAAGCACCATGGGAAAAAAAAGGTTCACAAAACAGTCTTAAAACATTCATAATGTTTGATACGAGTATAATGTTTGAATGTTGCATAAAGCCATCGGGAAAATATTTCTCCCAATGCAAATCTGCCTCAAGTGTGTGTGAATGTTAGTCATTGATATGTGGACTAAAAAAAATCTTATCAAAAGAATGTGAAGTGAGCTGAGTGTGTTCAACAACTTAAGACGAAATGAGGCTTTTTCTCAGTGAAACAGCTGAAGGATTCAGTTCCAGTGGTGGAAACTTACTGTAAATACAATCAGCAAAAACTATGATCAGGATATTAAAAAAGAAAGTAAGTCAACTGGTTTCTGTCAGAATGCATCATTTTCTATAAGATCATCATATATTTGGACCAAGTCCTTCAAAAGCAGCCCTGGTTTCAGCTTTATGACACTTTTCAGCTCATCTAAGAGGCTTTTAAACCTTTTATTTGGCTTCAGAAAGAGAATATTTTCTCAGCCAATAAAGAAATTTATCATTCAAGTTAACACAACATACAGCAGATGAGTAAATGTACTGAGTTATATTCCACCGCTGCTGTTCCTGCATGTGTAAACTGCATGAAATAAGATTAAAACACACTGGATTTAGAATGAAGTGATGACAGTTCACTCATCTTGTCTCATAGAAGCAGGTCAGCCAGAAAAACACCGGGACTCTCGGGCGTCGCGGTGCAACAGGTGCAGCGGCTCGTCACCGAATTAGAGAGGACATATTCTTCAGCACCTGAATCTCATCCAACAATATTATTGAAAGAAACAGAAATATTCAGTCACTCTCCTCCTGCCGCGAAGGGCTCTTGGCAAAGCCGGATACCTGGACGTAATCCAGCTTCACTTTCTGAAGAGCAGAGTGAAGCAAAACGCCCTCCAATGAGGGAGAAGCGAGGATGGCGTCGGTTCAGGCCTGGCAGAGCGTCAGCGGCAGAGGGACCCGGCGTTCGACGAGGTCACTGATTTATTATACACTCATTGGCTGCTGTGGATTTGTGACCATATGTATGATTTATTTATTGGTTCCTTTTGATTTTAATTTAGGTTGAGTTCACATTAAAATGTTAAAATCCCCAAACTGTTTGACTAATTTCAGTGTAAACACCCTCAAGTTGAAGCTGAGTGCAGAAACAAAGAGACAATAAAATCACTGCCTGAGTGTTTTTTATGTTTGTTATAGATAGGTATCTGTTATATGGGAAATGGCTGCTCTTTTCTGGATCAAAGTTCACACATTTGTGCCATTTTTTGCACCACAGATGTGAAATACGGCACTTGTAATGAACATATGTTCGGTTGTCAAACTGCGCTGATGATATTGACAAAAACGTGTCACACAAATGAGCTCAAATTGACTTTTTAGCACTGAAAGTGAAGACATTTTTATGCTAGCTCCAGTCAGAGCACCAACATTCAACTTTATGGGGGTTAATTAGCTAAAAATTGATTACATAGTTAGTTGAATTAAGTTGAAAAACTGCCTTAAAGTCTATGGATCTGATGCAAATTGCTGGAAAAAATCAAAGTACTTTCGAGGATATTGAACAGCATCACCCAGTTCATTAACACTGCATATGTCATTATCCACTTGGAGAAAAAAAAACACACATTTTATAACAAAAACAGTGATAATGCAAAGTGTGAGAGAGTCACTTAAAGTAGAGTAGGCCATAATAGTTTGGTTTGATCGGAGGGCTGGAGTTTGAATTGTGCAGGAGAATCCAGTGCAAACTGAGGGAAGAATAGGGGGAAAAAAAAAGATACTAAATAATAAATATGTTGTATAGCGGTGGTGTGCAGCTTTCAGCAGCACACTAATGAGCCCATCGGGGGAGAAGAAGTGTGGATGAGAAATGGGTTAGTGCTGACGTTCGGTCGACAGCAGCCTCGCTGAGCTGATTATTCCATTCATTATAAAAATGAGGAGAAGAACCTTGTTATCAGTGTTGCCGCACTGATCTCACCTATTAGTTTTTATAATGAACTTTTGACCATAATCGCGGCGAATTACGCCCGGAGACGTGCTCGCAAAAGTGAAACCTTATGATGATTCGTCACAAAACGTCGTGCGAAATTAAAATGTGTTTGTTTTCATTAGGTGTTCTGCTGCGTAGGTCAGCGGCATTAAGGCATGAAGGCTGCCATTTTCACACCGAGCGGCGGCCGACGCAGCTTAAACCAGAAGCCATCAGGAGCACTCATTAAGATGCCATTTCTCTAAAGGCCAAGCTGAGTGTCTGCAGGAATTACAGCTCTGTCCGACGCTTCTGCACATCACGATTTATGTCCACAGACGAGCAAAAAGTTGGGGAGTGTAGGAACCTTGACCTTAACAAAGCGTTTGAGCTGCCCGACCAGAAGATTTCACAAGGCACAACTTCATTACAACCCGGCTGAAACGTAACTTCCAGAGCTGATTTTTGCTGCATATGACAATGATTGTGATTCTTGCAATGCATTTGAAAAACAGCTTTCTGCTCCGCTTGCAAATAATAATATCAAGCTAATCTATTTTTTTGCAGGTCAAGCTGCACAGAGCTTATTGAACCAGGAAGTCAGGAAGTCATACAGTGATCGACATGGAGTTTCTCGTCAATTTTAAAAAATAAAACACCTTTTGTAGACTTCCGATCATATCACATCATCTAAAAAAACAACAAAAGAAACCATGAACGTGTCTAGTCTGCTAACCACAGACAAAAGCTCAAAAATGAAAATAAAATGACCATATCAGTTAAATCTGCACAAGTCAAAAGGCTAAACACCTCCACCTCTCTCTTATGAAGGACTTAACTTTACTTAACCTCAAAAGAAACACTTGGCCTACTTCGTTTTTGTCAAAACCATGCACCTACATTACCCATAATGCAACCCCAGCACTACTTGACAGGTTAGAAGTAAGGGAGTGTTATGCTAGCAGCAGCTCACGTAAACTCCAGCCATTATAACTCGAGCAGAGACCAGAAATAATTACACGTCTGGTCTTCTTTCTTATTTGTAGTCTTCTGTCCTCGCCGACGCCGACTCAAGTGACATCATTTATTCAGTGTGGTGTCTTGGATATTAAAAAATAACAATAAATAACCGCATAAACAAAACTAATCTGGGATTTTGCAGAATCATCCAGCGGTTCAGATGCATCAATGAAAATCTGACTGCACAAAAAGTCAGATAGGAAAAATGTATAAATATTAAGCACCAAGATTCTGAAATCTCAATAAATATTTGGCTGCTGCAATAAAAAGAGAGTTTCTTGAGGGAGCAGAACAAACTAACTGTCAGCGTTATGAACTGCAGCTTCGATTAAGTGCCGTAACAAGCAGATACAGAATATATGAGAGACTTTTTTTACACTGTGGAAATATATTTTTCTGTTTTTGGAAATGAAAAGAGGCACGAGGGAGATTCAGAGGAAAATCTTGAGTCTAAGAAGTGAAGACTCAATTGAATTTAAAGCTCCTCATCCGTTTTGTTCTTTCTAGGAACTTCTTGCTGTAAAAAATAGCAACGTGTGTTTTCTATCTTTTTTTCCTGGTTTCTATTACAGTTCCAGCTCTTGTGACCTGGCTTGTTTGCATGTCATTCTTCTCACCTGTCCAACCGATGCAAAGTGAACGAGTCAACCCACCAGACTGAATAAATCATCCAAACATGCCTCAGGTGAACGAGGACTGGCTGGATTAGCGGCTCCTCTAGGCCCCAAAAAGCTGAGGCACAGATTTGGATGAAAGCATCAACCAAATGGCAATTTAACAGCGTTTGGTCAGAGTCAGAGTGTCGGAAAATCACCTCTTTGCACTTGGAGGGAAGAAGAGAAAAGCATCGGAGTCACAATGTCATAGAGGCATGTCAGGTGGAATCAAGGGGGAACAATAGCGTAACATTATTTTACTGCCGTTTGGCATTTCGCGGTTCAAGTGTCTTTGCACATAATGGAGTTGGACCACTTACAGAACCATGAAGACGAAGGCTTTTTTCTGTCAATGTCAAAGTACATTTCAAGGCGGCGAAGTAACGGCGTATATTATCAAGTCCACTCTGCTAATATGACACTCCCCCCTCTCCTCCTCCCGATGTGCACGCACCATTTAATTTGCAATGAAGCCCATGCCTCCCACACCTAAATGGATTACGGAGCCGTGAACCGTGAACGGCACGAGGAGTGAAAGGTGGCGGGGAAGCCGAGCTCGCGGAGACGTCTCTGTTATCAAAAGATCACAGGTTAGATCCCCAGAAGGTTCGAGCTACAGAAAGCGTCCTTGAGAAAGACTTCAGAGTGCCAAATCAATCAAAGTCATTCCGGGTTTAAGGGCCTCGACTAAACGCCTCAAACGCAGACACTTGAGCCGTAAGTGTCTGCATGTCAGGACCAGATCTTCTTATTTGTTGGATGAAACCTTTAATCTGCATCACTTTGGTTTCCAACATGGGGTCAGCACCCCTTCACAAAGGACGCCAAAGATGACTGAAGGGGATCAGGGCTTCGTGTGATCTGAGGTTGTCAAAATTAGATTTGTACGTTAACTAAAGCCAAACTAACACACTTTAAATAAACTATATATAAATATCTTTTTTAGTTGCACTCAAAAATAGTAGGCCACTCAGTCACCTCTGTAATCTCTGACTCTTTAAAGGTGTAATATGCAGGATTTTCTTAAAAAACAAGGCTTAAGACTCATAAAAAAAGTAATCTGGTGTGTGTTTTTCTGCAAAGATGCGGCTCTCTGCCTGTATTTCCCTTCTTTTTTGTTGTTTTGTTGTGTTCAGGATGTTTTTGGGTGGCAACCTTTGGGTAGAGCAGTGCAGCCCCCCAGCCAATGGCAGCATGTAGGATTTTTAATAAGTGATTACCGGTCACGTAGTAAAAGATACGATAACGTGGGACATGACAGTAAAGAAGTGTAAATATATCGAGGCAAAACTCAGAGTGAAACTGGAGTTGTTGGCCTGTTTTCTGTTGGACAAATAAGTGCTGGCAATTACCCTGATTAGCCTGCTAACGTATCAGCATTTCAGATGCAGCAAATGTTATGTTCCTACGTATCTTACGTAGCAAACAATGTAGCATATGTAACACAAATACCAAGTTCTACTTTCAAACAATCCTAATAAATTTATGTTTAACAACCCTTATGATCTGTAGTGCTGACTAGCTTTGAATAATTTTCTGTCAAACACACGAGCTACTAACACAAGTTACCACATCTGAGTCAAAAGCTGATTGTTTGAGACTAAATTCACACTCCTCCGTAGTCCCTCCGTAGGTTCCGTAGGATGCTGCAGGTGGGTGTATGTGTCAGGGGCAGCAGACGTGGTTCTGCTGTCGTTGATTTGGGGAGGAGGGACCAATTTTTAAATATGTTAACAAACTCCAACTGGAAAATTCTGCAATTTCTGCCTCTAAGATTTGCCCCTTGAATCTGCTCATCTTCATTTTGAATAGCTAGACATCTCGACATAGCTAGTTAGCAATGTAGTTTTATCATTTCTATGTACCAAATATTATTATTTTTATAGTCTATCTCTACATATTTATGTAAATCATCAATAAATATTCTGTGACTTAATAGACAACGCGCTCTCTGGTACTCCGGCTCAGCAGTGTCACGCTGCAGGCGTGTTCAGGTGCTTTGGTGAAATTCAATTTATTTCCCTCCGTCTCTCTGTTTGCACAGGCACAGTTGAATGTAAGTTGTCCTCATTAGCAAAATATATTCCTCCCAACCTTACCACCCCTGCCCACCCCACCTGAGCACCTTTCCACCACCCGTAGACAGACACCCTTGAGAAGATGAGGTGGTCAGTTTCCTGTTTCATTTGCCTGCGGTCATGCAAGGCTGCGCCGGTGTCTCCGGCCGCCTCTCTGCACTAAATCAAAGACGAGAGCTGAGCGCCCAGCCGTGGCGGTGACTCCTTTTATGATATTCTATAGGATCTCAGTCATTGAAAGGGATGAAATGTATGGCGGCTAAGACTCGCACTTCCTAAAAGGGGTCACGGGGGGCTTCCTCGCCCTGTGAATCACATCCAGAAACTGCCACTCACTCCTTTCCATCTCACTGAATTCCATCATTGAAAAAACCTCATTAAGCAGCAAACATTAGCGAGCTTAGTGTTTATTCTGCTGAACCTCCTCTTGGTTTGTTATCAAGCTGTGACAGTTTCCATTTGCAGGTGTTAGATACTGTGTCTGCTCTCTCTCTCTTTCTCTTTTTCTCTCTCCTTCCTCTCGTTCTCTCTTCTTCGGTGCAAACATGACAGAAAGTGTCACCAGCCGCTGATTTGCAATTTCGTGCAACCCCAGCAAACGGCTGATGTTAAAAAAGAGCAGGTTAGCTCGACGGTTTTGAGCTTCACTGCAGCATAATCATTTTAAGAAGTGCCCGAAACCACAAAAACAGGCAGTCATGTGGGGGGGAAGGGGATCAGCTTTTGCATGAAAGCCGGTCCACATTCTTAAAACGAAATCAGGATGACTTTAATGCAAATGTGAGGCTGCTGTCAGGTTTCTCTGCGGTCATGGACGTCTCAATGAGCAGAGCGAAACGCCGACTCTTCTCCACGAGTAGAAGAAGAAATTCTCTGAGCAGCTCTGAAGCAGGAAGCGATAAAACAAAAAAAAAAACCTGTGTTGACTCTGATACAATCAACAGGACAGTGAAGACAAGTCATTCACGGAGATAAACAAAGCAGGAAATTCAGCCGGTGACTTGAGTCTCAACAAGTTTGTTATCACAGAAAAATCTGAGGCTCCAAAAAACTTTCACCACCGTAGAGCCGAGTGAAAAAGTGCCGTTTTATCCCGTTGGCACCGCTGGAGAAGTCAAGAATGGACAAAGTTCATCTTTGGGAGACAAAACACTTAATTTTTATTGTAGTTTTTTAATAATGGCTTAAAATTTTTGTAATGTAAGATGCTTTTTCTGACTGGCAAGAGCTGAAATGATGACTTATTAGTTAATTAAGCAGATTAGCTGAAAAAAATTATCATATTTTGCGTAAAAATGTAAAATATATCAAGCTATTAAAATGTGAAGATCTGCTATTCTGTCTTATCTGATTGTAAACTGATCATTTTTGGGGGGGTAGTACAAAACATGGGACTTGAAGGCATCATTTTGGTCGCTTGAATATTGTAAAAGACTATTTTTACTGTTATTGGAAATAACTAATAACCAAAGATTATCAATGTTGCAGCGCTAAAGGTTACAATTAGCTTCTGACAAAGTTCACAGTTCATTAACAGGTGAAGTTGATCAAAAATGTATCATACAAACGTCATTTTACTGAGGTTTGTTAGATGTTTACTTTACATTAACAGCTTCTGATTATTAGTTGATCAGTTAATTGATTCATCGGCTGCTGTTAGCATGCTAATCGCAGCCATGCAGCATTTCAAAAAGCATTGCCTGATTAAAACCGTCCCCTCACACACAAACAGCAGCTCATAACATGAACGTGGCGTCCAGCTGCCAGAGGAACAAATCATCTGAACACTGAAACAAAATCTATAAAACTCATGTTACAGCAGGCTGAAAGTGTGTGACTTCGAAGGTGCACAACCTCACACACCTTCAGTCTTACCTGCAGCCAAATGTGAGGCTGTAGTTTGTGTATGTGTGTGTGTGTGTGTGTCGCCCTTACAGTTTTGGGCCATAAATATTCATTTAGCAACTATCATTTTTAGGGATTAATCCAGATACTATGGATAAAACACAGAGCAAAAGGCTACACGAGCGGCATGTTAAGTCCATTATATACAGTAAAGTAGCAGGTATTGCCCACAGGAGACTAATGGCTTTTTATCAAGGATCCCTGGAGGTCTGCAGCCCTCCACCTCCAGCAGCACAGCTTCCATTAACGCAAGGCAGGTTTAGTTCAAGAGCACTTTTTTTTTTTTTTTTTTTTTCCAAACGGCACCTGCTTTCAAAGTAAAATGAGTGACATTAGCGAGACAAACAACCCACGCTTTTGCTCTTTTATTTCCACACAGAAGCCGCCGTTAAGAACGCCGTCCTGCTTGCAATTAAGGGCTTTTCTCTGCTGCGGCTCTAATTGACATATCTGACACACTTGTTTTTTTGTGTCTTGACAATAGAGCTGTTAAATGTCACACGGCTGCAGGAATTTCTTTTTTTTTTAAGGATCTGAAAATATGCGTTCAAATGCTAAGATATGAAACTGGCAGAGCTGAAAATGGAAATCACATCCAGCGGCATCCAGCGGACTCCGGATTTCCAACACTCTGCTCGATAAAAGGTCATTTAATTCGATGTCCTTGTTAAAGCAGAAGTACAAACAGACTCATCATTAAACAGCTGCTTTCATGTGACTCACATTTACATTTCAATCTAGTTCATTAAGCACAGAGTCTGCAATCGGCGTCATGCTTTTAACAGGGACAGATCAGCGTGAACTGTGCTGCACATGCTTCAGAAAAGTAACAGGCTCAGTGTTTACGCTCCGCTGCCAAACCAAAAAAATCACAACACGACGATGCGAGAGTCAGGCCATGACTCAGGTAAGGCACCTTGAACAATGAAGTCAAGAAAAACTTATTTTGACAGCAGCAGAAGACGAAAAATAAAGGTGGGTTTGCTGCTGTAAGAAAAGACATTTAAAGAGGACTGAATCACAGCAGGTTCATTTAAACAGAAGGCAGGTTCACCGCCGTCTCCACAGCGTCGCTTAGTTTGCTTATAATTGGCCTGAAAACTGTTTTTGAGCACAATGAGAGAAAATAAGCAGCTTACATGCGTGTTTTTTTTTTCATTTTTCACTTCTGACTGTTCTATTGTTGCATTTGCTTCAGTATATTGTTTCGTCGATTCTTTCTTTGCCTGTATTCTGTGTTTGGTTAAGCTCTGTTTTGTTTGCCGTCCAGCGCCCCCTGCTGTTTCAGCACGACAGAATGACATTTGTTCACATTCAAGTGACAAAATCGCATGTTTTGCATGGTGATAACAGTGACTTTAACACAACAGAGTGCTCATTTTTTTGTTTTTTTTTGGTTTATAATGATGTCCGTGCATGCAGATGAAGCGCCCTCTAGCTCCTTTAAGGTTACTACATCTGCTTTTTTTCTCAGTTTTATTGATGAACTAAAAAATTAAGAGAATTCAGCCATTAGCAGGAAAAGGAAGCACAAGGTTTTGGATTAAGAGCAGCAGATTTTTTTGAGACAATCTCTGCCCACGGCACCAACCAGCCACCCAGCCACAGCAGCCGGACCGCCTGAGGAGGAGAACAGGGGGAGCCGGGTTAACGGCCATTAGCCCAACATGGACTTAAGGCTGCTCCTGGCTGATGTTTAGTCACAGGAAGAAAAACAAACTGAGGAAACTGGACTCAGGTTGTCTGAGGAGGCCGTAATGTCCACATTTTTCCAAAACCACCTGGTGCTTTTAAAGTGAAGATGTGGACCGTATCATCATCACTTTCTCCTCCAGATGCAAAGTCAAAATACGCACAGATTCACCTCATGGTTGTACACATGTTGATGTTTTCATGCACACAAATAACTATTGTATTTTTATCCTTTTCTTCTGTGGATTTAATTATCTGTTTGTCTGGATTTTCTCCAAAGACAATAACATCTTGTTTTGCAGCTTTATGTTGCACAAAGACAAATAAATCACCTTGAAACCTTTATTATGATGCTTTTCTAACTATAATGAATGAAAATATTCATTTCTCAACAGTAATCGAGTTGAAAAATAAACATGTTTTGTCATTTAATTGTGGAGGACTTGATGGTTCTGATTGGGTAGTATTATTATTGTTTTATCTGCATTTTTTCTCTCTTAAATATTGTTTTTTGTCAGTTACTGTAATGTTTTTTTGTCTGTCTCTCCGACCTGAATGAGTTTTACTAAAGATATAAATATAAACATTATATTTCTATTTTCAAAAACTCCTCTTGCTTTAATGTTGTGGTCAACATTAAACCGGCAGCAGCAGCAGCAGCAGCAGCAGCAGACGTCACAACACACCCACATTCGCTCTGCTCTTCACAAACACCATTTTCCCGCAGCCACCATTATTGAGAGGGACCTCTATTTTGTTCTCAGCGGTGCGAGCGAGGCCCCAGCAGTGTCCAATCTATCCTCCACTTTACCTCCCACCTCTGTCAGCACCGCTCTGCCTTTATTGTGCCGGCTGTGGTCCGGCAATTAAGCCCCGACTTAACAACCAAAACAAAGGAGGTGGCCAAGGACGAAGAAAGCGTCTGACTTCTCCCACCGAACCGAAAACTCGCTCCTGCTGCCACGAGGAACGTTTAAAATCATACATGTGATGAGCGTGATCGCCGCTGTTTTGTTTAAAAAAATACAGGTTATGTAGATATTCTTCTATTTAATGACAACATTTCACAATCTGATATTAATCTCACACCAACAAGAGCTGTTAAACTGAAAAAACAGACATTTATCAAAGAGTCCACATCTCATTTTTGGAGAAACTCTTAATTTATTTGACTGTCAGAGCTCCATGAGTCGGTGTTATCTTTCTAAATGTCAGCATCAACCAGCATCAGATTCAAATCAGACTCTCTTTCCTTCCTGTGCAGGAGATAACAAGTTTGAGCTTTTTTATATAAAAGGTTCTATTTCTGAGTGCATTTTATCACTTCGAAGACGACAAATCAAGCCTCAGAGTTCTTTATTTCATAACTGAACAGACAAATTACTGATTTTTTAAAAAGCTTTTCTCAGCCAAGGTCATCAGTTACCCGCTTTCTCGTGAAATGCACCGTAATTTGTCCTAATATCTGCCATTAGTCACTTTGTGAGAAAATATGACAATCTCCATCAAAGTCCATCCATCTTCATCTCCATCATCTCCGTCTGGAAGGACGCTCTTGAAAATGGAAAAGAAGCTAAAGTGGTGAAACGTCTCAGGTTATAAGATTCACACACCCACACACACACACACACACACACACACACACACACACACACACACACACACACACACACACACACACAC
>JAQMCX010000015.1:2204395-2226268 GCA_029814765.1 Acanthurus leucopareius
ACACACACACACACACACACACACACACACACACACACACACACACACACACACACACACACACACACACACTCTCGTGGGACTGATGTTATTATTCGCTCATGTCTACATGTTTGTCACCGACTCACAGGAGATGATTGAGTTCTTCGCTGCGTTCAAAGTCAACCTTTTGAATTCGTGCACCTGAGATCAACAAGTTAAAGAGGAATCCCTGAGTGCAGTTATTTTGCTTTCTAATCAGCAAAGCACCAGAATTACAACTAATTGATTAATCTCCTGTACTGCCGCAGTGACACAACAGCTGCATTTTACAGCTGCAGCTTCTCATGGACAAAAAAAACACACAAAACATCTGGATCTTTGTGCTTTTTGTCTCCATTATGATTTTGTCTCATGTCTTTTTATGTTTTCCTCCTCTTTAAAAAGACAAAAAAACACCCATCATGTGCTGAAAAACACGTTTAAAACATCCGTCACACTGCTGAAGTCTGGATGTGGATCATGGATCTAAAAGATAAACCTGTAATTTTGACTTTTACTGTGAGAATCTGCTGAAATTATCCAAAGTTTTAAAGAAGCCTAAGATAAAAAAATAACTAGATTTGATGGAAAGTGAAAGTATGAAACTGTCTGCATCACATAAATAACTTTTTCAAATGTGTTTCATTGATTAGATTAAAACATATAGTAAAGAAATACATAAAACAATAACAAATCTCATTGCAAAAATCAAACCTGAAAGTTTATAGGAGCACATAAACCAAGTGTCTTAAAGAATAAACAAGTTTGTGTAATTGGTGTAAGTTTTAAACCGAAAGTAGAACAAGACTTTGCTTTGGAGCAGCAGCACTTAAAGCTACATGCTAACATCAACATGCTAACATCGACATGCTAACGAACTCAGAGTGACAACGAGACAACAACAACATTAAATATAGAAAGTCTGGCAGTTCGGTTGGTGTCTGTGGCCCTACTTTTTGCAGTTCGCCCTGCACCGTCAGCACTAATCAGGCCTTGTCAGCACCTTTTTCAGCCGATTGAGCATGATTTAGCGGCGGCAGAACTGGATGATGAGAGAAATCACTCCGATTGGCTGTTCGGTTAAAGCGAATCAGAGCGTGAGAAGAGAAACAGAGGTGAGGAAAGCAGGCGAGCGACTGAAGCAAAGAGGGCACAAACAGAAGGCCTGTCTCATTTTTCATTCATCATCTCGATGAGCAAACACTCTCACGACGACGCGGCCATCTGGAGTAAAAAAAAAAACAACAAAAACTAGAAACCAACTGCTTAGCAAGTATTTGATGAATTTAAACTTTTACACAACCATGAAGAAGAAGGTGAGGGATCAAGTTAAGGGATCTGACATTCATCCTGACAAATTCATGCAGTTTTTTGTTGAGTAACTTTGCTCCGGACTGAAATCTCCAAACAGAGTCTTCCATCTTCAGAGCCGTCTTGCTAGCGATGCTAAAATTGCTGTGCAAACATCCGCCTCCATGAACTGCAGCTTCCTCCTCGTATCAGCGGTTGAATTATGGGAGTGTTGCATACTGTAATGAATAACCTTTTTATCACATCTCTAAGAACTTTAATAGCTATTGACAAAAAACTGCGGTTAGCTCGGCTAATAATTACCAGACAAATGAAACTGGGTGTTTCTGAGCTGCACAGATGTTTTGTTGTCTATTAAAAGCGCAGAGGACTCTTATAGGAAAAATGTCGCAGATTTGAGGGAAAGCCTCATTATCTGCTTTGCTTTATTTGTTTTCCAGCTCGCTCCCATTATGCGAAACAGCATTTTAGATGAGCCAGAGACTCTGCCTGCCATGGTCCTGTGGGCTGCAGAACAGTGTCCTTGGTATCGTCACGGGACCTGGTGCTTTTGGCCTTCATGCTCCATGAAACTCCCCCCCCCCCCCTGCACCCTCCACCTGCATGAAACTTCCCTCTGCAAACTCGCTAATGAGGCTGAGCTGAGAGTCAATCAGCTGCAAGGGCTCAAACGTGCTTCAGAGGGGCTGCAGGCAAACCTGTGCAACCTGCCAATTAATCATCCTCACATCTTCTCTGCACCAATCAGCTTCTCCATTCAAACTAATGCGGCCATAGGTGGCGTTTGTGTCCGTCAGGTTCTGGCTGGAAAGGACTTCTTAAAGTCCAGCTTTCACAGGTTTTTACATTTTTTTTTTGCCTTCGTTAGTTCTTTGACTTCTTTTGAAAGTGAAAACCACAAAGCAATTAAATACGAACCTGTGACTTTAACACAATGAGCCGCCGAACACGGACTTTCTGAACAACCTCCATGTGAACTCATCACTCCGCCGACCCCTCGTCTCACACCGTTCTCATTCATTATTCTCTTACAACATGTGACTAACTAAGTTTCCTGCTCGCGTTAAGCAGCAGTCTGATCTGAGGGGGTTTATGGTGAATATAACACGCAGCTGAAAACTCCTATTTCAACTGTTCACCATCCTGCCTATAAACTGAGCTCCATTAAGCCCAATAAACGTATTACTTTACGATCCATCATCACCCTCTTTTTTTTTTTTTTGTCTTTTCTATTTTTGGCCTCAGCAGCCAAATAATCTCTGAGCATCGTTCTAATAAAAACCATGCGAGTGAATCAGCAAGCAGGCCAGCAGTTAATGTTGCTGTTTAATGTATGGGGGGGGGGCAGCAGGGGGGTCACAGAGGACTTGGAAATGTCGAGCTGTTGATAGTGGCGTCGGGGGGGAAGAGAAAGGTGGCAGAGTTTCATATCACAGGAATAATTCATGTGGAAGAGAGAGAAAAAAATAAAAATATGACATCTGCCTCTGGTTGTGATTATTGTAGATATTTTCTCTGCTGCCACTTCCACTGAGCGGCGGCGCGGCGTCTCACTCCAAACACATCTCAGACACGTAAGAATAACAGCTTTTGATTGATATTCTGGGGTGTGGTGGCGGCGGCGGCGGCAACGGCGGTGGAGGAGGGCGATGGTGCTTGCTGCCAAAATTGCAAGTCTTAACAAAAAAAAAAAGTGCTCTATTGAAATTCTGATTCAGGCTTGCCCCAGTTTTCCCTCATATACATTTATATTGTTTGGGGCGGAGCTTGAGAATAGGGACTTATCGTAAAAAAGATATTATCTTATAAACAAGTGTGTGCCTGGCGAGTACCTCTCTCTGTTCTTCGGTGCCATGATATCTCCGAGAGAGACAGGCAATCTAGATAATTCTGCTCCGTAATCAGCTTTTTGTTTGCACCGCTGACAGTGGCGTCGCCGGTGAAGAAGTTCCTCTACACGGCAAAGATAAACTGATACATCCTCTGCAAAAAAAATAAAAAATAATAAAAAATAAAAAGACCTGCGATGGGAAAATCTGTGTGATCATGCAGAGAAAATGACACTGTAGGTAACTCTGTGTGCTGGATTCATTTTGGAGGGAAATTGTGGTGTTATCATGACGGAAATGGAGGCCGACTGAAGGATGTGCTCACTACTTTACCTGCATTTCTGCTCACATTTACAGCTCCTTCAAGGAAATTTGGATTTTTTTCAGGTAATTCTGATGCTCCGGTGGGAAGAGTAATGACTTATGAGTGATGCATGTGAGTTTTTCTTTCACAAAACTACTTACAAAGACAGGAATCTACTTTTTAATTCACTACATTTGTCATTCATACAGTCATTACAGATAGTCTGCTGTGAATATGGCTTCAGTTTGGGCACGTGAGGAGCATTCAAGATAGATGTCAAGTTATCTTGAGAGAAAAAACAAGCTTCACTTGTCTTTTAGCCGCAATATCATGATGACAAGAGGCAGCATCCAGCAGCAGCAGCAACCTCTGGCCACATCTGGCTACACATTTTATACCAAAACATAAAAATACGAAGGAGATCTTTAGATATAATCACAACAAAACCTCCTCCTCTAACCTCTATAAGAGCACATTAGAGTAAGTTTCACATTCTGTGTTTTTAAACTTCTATTAGCTATCTTAAATTGTTATTATTGTTACATTACATTGCATTATATACATTACGTTATTAGCTATGTCAGTTCTTCATATGTAATGTTATTCTATGATGTTATGGCTGATTTGTTACCTGCTTAACTTCATTTTAAGCAAAAACAAACACAAATTTATCATCTAGCTTGTTTTTTTTCATTATTAGACATCGCCTCCCACATCCTGAAATATCAAAAAGCAAAGTAAGTAATACTTTAAGTGATGCAGTAACCTGAGAATTTCTACATTTATATAAGAAGTTGTCTCAGATAGTAATTTTAACTTTTATTTGAGTCCATTTTTGTTGAAGTAATTGTACTTTTACTTGAGTTTACTTGAGTTTTCAGCACTCTGAACATTAAACAATGCTGGTGGTCATCGTTGACAAAAGTGGTAAAAACATCATCTCCTCCTGTTGCAAGTGGTTTGAAAACTTTGTTGCAAGCGAAGAAAGACACGACCTTTTTATCTACTTATTTATTCTAAAAACACAGCTGTTTGCAGGATGCATATCTGCGAGGTATTTTTACCTGTTAGTGGCAAAATTACAAGTGCAAAATAGCAGCTAAGAAACAAAGTAAACTCTGTTCTAGTGAGATAAAAGTTGGTAGCGATGTAAACGTAAAAAGTGAAATTTTAAGCTCCCTGTTTTGCAGCTTGTCTGACAATTTAAAAAAAGTATCACTGCTGAATCACAAGAACCAAAGAGCAGCTTCTCTCCTCAGGTTGAGAGAAAACTCAATTCATCCTCAGCACTCAGTCATGAAGACTGTTTTTAATTTTTTTGGTAACCAACCTGGAGGCAGACATTTTAAAAAAAACACACACAGAAAGAGCCGTTCGTGTCTGGATGGTCTGGTTTGCTCATGTAGGTCACACGGAGGCATCGGCGTTAAACTGAGACGCTTTCACAACCACTTAAAAGTTCCTCGTACAACGTTAAATTGTAGTGATGTGATTTCATAAAAAGATGCCGAAATTAATTGAAGATCTCAGCGGGTGGCGGCGCATAACAGGCTTATGAGTCATGTCTTTGAGATTGGATGTGACTCATGATGTGTTGTGAAGACATTATGGAGATGAAACGCTGAGAAAATATTACCTCATTTGCCTTTTGCAATAAGAAAAGACTTTTTTTTATTAGTATTATTATCAGATTTCACCTAAAATGCTTTCCAGTGCAGGTTGTAGCTTCATCACAGACACCATCATGAGATGAATCTGAGGGAGGAAGTGATGTGTCCTGATCTAAACCAGTCACACAGTCGGACTCAGACAGTTCTGGTTCAACCTTGTTTGGTTCGTACAGTAAAAGCCAATCAGCAGCAGCTCTGCTCTCTCTCCTGAAGGCAGCAATATACCAGAAATGAAATTGAGCTTGCACAAAATTAAACTGCTGTTGAACTGGTTTTCAAACACAGCGCTGCGAGCAAATATCTGTATACTCACTGCGACTCGACGTCTGCTCGTTTAAGCGAGCGGCGAGCGGCGAGTCGGTGCCAGATGGGGCTGCTTACAAACTGCAACTATGGAGAGATTAGAGGAAGGAGGGAGAGAGAGAGAAACAGATACAGGAGGTTTCAATATATGAGTGAAAGTTGATTAAATTAAGCAGTAATACATGAGCAGAGTTGAAAGTTGATTAATATTCGACTGAGCTGAACATGAAGGAAGTGCTGATCCCGCTGAAAAACCAACAGCCCACTCTGCTGCTCACTCTTTTATTCTAAGGGTCAGAAATGTCACTCTGATGAAATCCTCTGCTGCTGCTGCTGCCGGATGTTTGAAGTTGAGCAGTTTTGTTTCTGTAATGAAGACATTTGCAGCTGAAATGAGCTGCAAACTGTAAAACAAAGCGATGTAACACGATGTGGCAGAAAGATGTTTTCTGCTTGTTTCCAAGGTCAAGAATGAACCTTGAAAATGCAATTTTCTAGGAAATAAGAGCATGAAATATTCAAAAGTGCACATCAACGTTTCCAAGGTGTAATGATAAGTCTTTTAGTAGAAATAAGTGTAACTAACAGTGTTTGACTGACATTGTTCTGTTAAGCAGCGAGTAAGCTTCATATGTAGGAAGAAGAAAAAGGGACTTTTAAGTTTGATTGGACAAAAAAAGAAACCGATAAACAGAGTTTTGTTTCACCTGTTCGTAAACTGTGAACATTAACCGTCATTTAACCGATGAGTTATCCAAACACACATACAACTCTCCAAACAGGGAACATTACTCTCGCCACAGTTAGCATCACAATGTGATAATAACAACTCCACAAACTCCTGTGACGACACCCGAACAGCTACTGTATGAAACTCTGAGGAGCAGGGGTGCACGCGACAGAGATCAGGAATGAGTAACATCAGTTGTATCACTACGTGCCTTTGCATACCTGACAGATAGGTTGGCAACATCACACATCTCAATTTACAGACACACACTACGGAGTAACCTACTACTGTGTAATATGTCAAAGAAACAACAGACATTAAGCAGCTTCTTTGGTGTTTCACCACCGATGAAGAAACAGCAACCCGAGCCGACGAAAAGCGCGATGTGCCGTGGCTTGAAGCTAATAGTTAGCGCACTGAAATGTGGTGCAGGATTTGCCGCTCGCACCAACATCTAGCAGACAAAACAAGTGCGTTTTACACAGGCTCAAAGGATTTCAATCATCCTTTATTTGACAGACATGGAAAGAGCGAGGAGCACATAAAACCATGTTACATATGGGGTGAGAACCACACACCATCTCCTGGTACTCAGCTGAGTAATTCACTGAAAAAGTTATGTGCACCCCTGCTGAGGAGTTATTGTGGCTGGGCAGCATGTGATTGGTCAGTCACACTGATGCAACAACATCAGGAATAAAACAGAGATTAAACAGGAGACAGATGTGTTTATTCTTCACCATGTTACAGCTGCAGGTGATGCATCTACGGACAGTAAAAACAGCTGTTTCTAAAATATTTAGCGAGCTACTTTATGACTGAAGGACAGTTTGCAAACTGAAACCAACTCCCGCTGTCCTTCTCATGAAGTCTTTTTTGGTTTTCACGTTTTATTACCTTCCTAAAGCATCATGCAGATGTTAACACTCATTATCTTGCTTAAAATAGATCTATAAAGATACTTCTTTTAAACAAAGCTATGACATGTTTATTGATTTATACACTGTGGGATTAAACATCCTGTTGACTGTTTGCAGCTTATTTTATCTGATTTACAGTGTAATCTGAGCAGTGAGGCTACAGAACAATATTCCAGGATTTAAACCAGAATAAGACAGTTAAAACTGTTACTACACAAACATCTTTTGGGATTTTAACTATTAACTACTTTGGCAAAAAAATGAATTCTCCAAATAAATATTCCCTCTTTGATGTCTTTGCCTCATTGCTAATTCACGCTCAGCATGGCTGACTCATAGAGGTGTGTGTGTGTGTGTGTGAGTGTGTGTGTTCCTGGTGCAAAAAATGCATTTCACTTCATGTGCTAATCACTTATATGTTCAATTCATACATCCGGCTCCTGATGGAGTAATGACTGAGTTAATGGTATCAATGAATAACCTTATCAAACCCCCGCTGACGCGCTGTGAGCATTCGTGCTAAAAGGCAGCAAGTGAAGCTGAAAAGAGCAAATTTGATCCTGCCGGCAGGTTTTCAGACGTTCATTCTTCAGTTTTTTATGAGTTTCTTTCTTTAAGAGCAATCGCAGACAGAGAGTCGAACCCTGACCAGCGGAGTGACACCATTTTCTGCAAACACTCACTCCACCTCACTTTCCCTTCCATTCAAACATGTGACACGAATTTCAAAAGAACGCATTTCCACTTCACAAAAGAGCCAAATTCAGCATAATTGCTAGTCAAGGATCACCTTTGTTGAATTCTGACCTGCGAAAAATAAAATAAAAAAACCCCCCACAATGTCTTGCCGGTGTGAGAGAAGAGGTGGGTCGTCAGGAACACTGATCTTTATGTAAATACGTTGCGAGGAGCGGCGGCGTGGGAGGAATCCTGCACGGCTACGACGGGGATGCAAGGTGACAAAGAGAAAAGCCTTTTCACAGCAAAGTTATTGTCTGCAGCTCATGCTCGAAAACCCTGGAAAATGCAAATACACTTGTTTTCTCACCACCTGTCAGTTTGCCAAACTCACCCCTCCCCCACCCGCCCTTCCTCCTCCACAGTTTAGCAGCTATAATATGACACACAAACCTGCAGAGCAGTGGATTTCTGAGCGAGCAGGTCCAATAAGATCGACTCTGCACACTTTAAACATCTGGACCAGCTGACTACCTGTAATAGACACCAGTTATTCCTTCAGAATCCAAAAAAACCTTTAAATTAGCACATTAATTTTCTCAGAGTTGAGTTACTGCACAAGATTTAAGAGTAAAAATCTGCAAATTTCAAAACAAATTTAGGGTTTTCAAACTGTTTAAACTGTTTTAAAACTGTTACCAAACTGCAAATGTGCTTTGCAGGAATATAAAGTCTGACATGCTAGCATCATCGCAATATTAAGATAGCACGTTAGCATAATTACAGGAGATGGAGCATAGCAAACGGTCATTCTGGGCAGTTTAACTGAGCTGCATTTGGCCAATCACGTCTCAGCTGGAGCAGAACAGTTGCACCTGCCTGTTTTTTTGTTTTTTTTTAAAGAGGAAGGCAGATAAAGCGATCAGCTGACTGGAGCGATGCAGCGGACAGGTGCAGAGATCATTTGGAAACAATTTTCTTCTTTTATGGAGACTACACAAACATCCCCGTCCGCCTCCACCATTAAAGTGTCAGATATGTTTAGCGGTGAAGGTCGTCCTGGACGCCGTGGCTTCGCCCCCGATGATGCAGGCTGATTCAATTGAAACGCCTTCAAAATGAAACTGCTCATGAGATGCCCCTTGTTGTCCGTCTCTCCCCCCCTTACTCCTCATCTCGCTCAGGCGCATACGAAATGCCTCAGAAATAAAAAAAAGATGTTGGGTTGAAATTGAGCAAACGGCACAGTCGAGTAAATAAAGAAAAAAACATCCACAGGAAGTATGATTTTCAAGGAATGCTCATTTTTCTTTCGCCACCTGCTGTAGGAACTATATTTTAGATTGCCCATCAGATTTTATAGCAGGTCCCTGAACCAAAAAAAAAAAGTCACTCAACATTTAATTTACTGTGTAATGTGGTTGCTTTTACGACAGCAGGAAAATTGTCTCAAAAAAAAAGCTCCGCCATCCCCGTCCAACACCTTATTCTGAAGAAATAAGAGAAGATTACACTGTGAACGGCAGTGAAGGCCACACGAGGCTGAAAAACTGTAAATAAATGCACCTTTTTTCTCACTTCAGAGCTTATATCACTACCCTGGCTGAATGCAGATCACTCAGGAGTATAACCTCGACGTTTTCAGGGACACGAGCGAGGAGGGAATTCAAACACACACACACACACACACACACACACTGGTGTAAAAATAGCAGACTTGTCTCAACCCTCACTGAAATATGAATAAAGAAAAAACCTGCAAAAAAGGTGTGATTATTAAAACACCACAGTGAAACGTAACACTGAGGTTTGAATGATTTAATGAAACCGAATCTTTCCTTCCATCTGTCCGCCGTCCATCCAGTTCACCGCTCCTAACCCGCATCGCTCTGCAAAACTGTGCGAAAGGCCACTTTGGAGGCAGATGATTGGTGGTTGTGGCGCCGCCGGTGCCGCAGTGATTGGCAGGACATCTAGCAATATTGCCTCATGACTGACGGCTGATAAAGCTGTCGGCGGATGTGTGATATGTGTTTTTTGACAGATGGAACTTGATAAGAGTTGAAGAAAGGTAAAAGGTAAAGAGGTGCCGCCCTCTCAGGTCCAGTTCTGTCTGGTTTCCTCCTATGATTGGACGTTTCAAAGCCTCTAAAGTCAGAGTTTATGACATTATATGTTTCTGAACTAGCATAGATTTTGCCAAACTATTCATAACATGTTTACTTCTGCAGGTTTCTGATTTAAAGGGAACTGATTTCACACATCAAGGCTGTCTATAGATGCTGGAGAGCACTCAATAAATAAAAAAGTTGCATAAAGCCTTTCAAAGTCGCCATGTAACCTTTTGGATGATCTATTGACAGAAATGAAACATTTAGAATTTTGTTTGTGTATTTTCACCTGAAAAAACCTCAGAAGGAGCCTTTATTGATCTACAAAGGGTCCAAGGATAGAGACCGTATTGACCTACTGAGCGAACCCGTCTGTGATCCGCTGCATTGGAGGGGTCTGCTACATGCTAATGTTTAGCTAGCTATGGTTTCAACAAGTAAAAGATGAGATCAGATTACTTATTGTCCATTTACTTTACATATAATGGAAAAGAAGACAGTTTGAAAGGAAAAAGACCTAATTTTTTTGTTCCTGTTGAGAAAAACTTCAAAACTGGTGCAACATCAAGCTAGCAGGAGGGTCGCTAGCTAGCTAGCCTGCACTTAGCGCTCTCAATGGACCAATAAAACAAAGGTTTTTGTTACCTTGTGAACTGATTACTTGCTTAAATATCACAAAACAGATGTTCATCATAAAACTAACAGGATTTAAAGTCAGATAAGAGTATTTTTCAGCTCTGTTGTTGAACACAGCACTGAAAGTTTATAAGTTAAGACCATTGTGTTCTTGTTTACCGCTCCCGCTGATGTTTTAGCATGTTGCCAAGGTTACAAAGGTTACTTAGCAGCCTTGAGGCAAGCACGTCAATGGAGAACAGCGATTTAAATTAAAGGATAATCCACAACAAGCCACACAATTCGGAGAGGATTATCCGACCTTTGCCTTTGATTACCTGCCAGCAATCATAATATAACAAGTGCAATCTAAAGGAACTGTGTTTGTCAGAAACATCTTTGTCAATCTGTCTTTGTCAGGACTTTTAACAATTAGATTAAAGTCTTTCAGCGACGAGTATTAAAATACAATGGTGATGAAACTGTGCATATAAAAGATGAACTCCCTGTCTAATCAGACTTAAAGTGTTCTTCATGTCCACGGTAAAACGCTTTTTAATGGACATCTTCCAGTCAACCAAGACAAATTCACTCAGACTCTGATACAGCGGGAAATGAATTATTTAGTCAGGAGTCTGGGTCGGCAGCACACCGACTCCGCTGGCCGGCTGCCATGTTTGAATGAGAGCAGAATTTTTGTAAAACTTCACCGCCTTTAAAAAGACAAATCTGACCTCGAGCGCTCTCGCATTGTTAGATCTGTGATGTTCGGTGTCTTTCGGGAGGCAGTGATTTTGTGATGAAGTGTTGTAGTCGGAGTCTTGCGATGTTCCCGGTGTCCTTCAACCTGCCTCGTCTGCTTTTTCCGTCTGACAGCCTTGAGAGAATGGATGTGAGCTTGGTTTTTTAGCCGTGTGGAGGCGGAGGAAAGCCACAGCGAGAGAGAAAAATCCGAAAGCGAGGAAAAGTTTGTCTCTCATTTCTTGTGGCTGCATTGCATCATGGTCTATCGTAGCTACAGTGGGAGCTGAACCCAGCCTGAGGCCTGATCACACCAGAAAGTGGCACAGTGAAATTTATTTGTATATCTTCATGAAATAAGGAGTACTCGCAGGATTTATTGGTTAACTAATGATCTTGGTGACACATTAACCCTTTCAGCTCCTCTTTGTTTTTACTTTACTGTGCTATAAACTCCCTTTATGGCATTTAAGGGTCAAATAAGAAACAGGAAGTTAACACAGTTTGTTAAACAGGTCTATTTGTGCCTTTGACTCTCGTTTCTTAACTTTCTAAAAACGATATCTCTTTTATGGAGCCGTTTCTGCTCAGATGGAGGATGGAAAATAATACAATGCTAATAAGCTGCAGAAATGTCAGCTTCCTCCTTTAGGATCTCTGTAAGATGCTTTTATTTAATGTTTAAACTCAAGTTGAACTCGATACAAAAAAAAATTATGCAAATCCAAACTCTGCCCAAGCCGACTGATAACAGATTTACAGTAATTTATCTGCATAAAAATGTTTAAAACAGCTCAGAGTGCTGCAGGAGTCCTGGTGTTTTGAAGCTGGTGTGAAAGTCTGACATCTATTATACTTTTTTTGAGGCGTTGTGCTGGAAACACTGTTATCAACATGGGCCACAACTTTGAATGCAACACGACTGTCATGTCTCCCAAACCTCTTTTCCCTGTTTTGTCTCTAAACACAATCTTATGAAGCGGAAATGCCATAAAAATTGTCTTAAAAACAGAGAGAGCAGTATTCCCTGGGACTCTCTTCAAGGGCTGAGTGAAACGTCACCCGAATGAAGAATGGCAGCGATATCCAGCCAGAGGACAGCTTCCTCACTCTCCCTGGTTTTTTTCTGAGAGAGATAAATCAGTTCAAGGTTCCTCAGTGATCCTCCATGTGGCAGCGGAGGGGGATTTATCATTCTCAGATAAAGGCTTCGGTCCTCGTCAACGTTCACTCTCACCCTCGGCCGGGAAATTTATGAGATGTGGTGGCGTTGTGTGCGCGGCCCGCCTCGTTACACAACAGAGCACAAAGGGGCTGCACAACAAGACAATCCGTGTGTTCGTGCTATTAATTTCTAGCCCGAGAACGATGTTCAGACGCGTGACGAACGAGGCTCCGCCGAGTCGTATGCATTGATACCAATGCAGCAAAGGTGCAGTAAAGCCGCGCCGCTGTGATGTGCAACACTTCCTGCAGCTGCCAATTATAAAGTTTACTTTCAAAGAGCTGCAGAGTTTAAATCAGCTTACAAGGAAAAAAACATCCAAGAAAAGACTCCGCTGTATCTCTGAATGACCTCATTTCATTACTGAGAGCAAACAACAAGCCACATTTTTCATGACCTCGCTCATATCACATGAATCAAGGACAGCAAGGAATTAAAATTATGGAGCCTTCACAGTTTAATTTTGCTACTTTTTCATTGAAGAAAACAATATTTATCTAAGTTGTACCTAAAACACATAAACAAACACATAAATCTCCACTTCTATCACGATTTCAAACAGCCTGACCTCGTCTTTCAGGCTTCACCTCATCTGCCAGATATCCATTTCCTGCAGTGGGGATGTACTCGATTCTGAATGCATTATTCTGCAAAACACAAAAAATGTGGAGGAAAGAGGCATTTATTCTATTCAAAGTTGCATGTTGTTATTCAGGGGGGAGGAAGTCAGATCCAGGCGCTTGTTGCGTGACCTGCTGAATTTGGTTTAATGCTTAAAAGCTAAAAGTGGATGCAAATCTGCTGCGACACTGAAGGAACTTTAGGATCGAGAGAGAAAGTGTCGGTTTGAGGAATTAATGATAAAGATTCACGTGAGAAGCCAAAAGCTTTTATTCTATGATTCTGAAATGAAACTCGACGTGTGATGCCGTAGTTTTTTCTTACATGAAGAAACAAGAAGCTGCGTTTCAACAAAACAGACGAATATTTAACAGCTGAACTTTAAACTTTTAAAGCTTAATGTTTTCAGTTCTCATCGCACAGAAGCCGCAGAGGGATTCATAAATATTTTTACACACCGCAAGATAAAAACACACCTGAGAAATAAGCAAGAATTAATCTGGTGAGATTTTTTTTTTCTGATCCCATGAAAAGAACAAACTGATCCCAACAAACAGCGTCAGAGCAGCCGGAGCCTGATTTATCTCCCGGCGACGTCCCGCCGAGCTCCGCTGTTGTCCATAAACTATTAAAAAAACATCAATGAGCCACACTGTTGCACCCGGTGACACGATCCTTCATTACAATAAACAAGGGCACTGTAGTTTATTTTGAGTCGGCCGCCCTGCTGCCATAAATACTAACTAGAGCACTTAATGTGTATTAATCTGCAGCTGTAAAATCGTCCCCAGCAGACAGAACTTACCCCTGTTTGTCAGAAACTACAGCGCCCAGCAGCTTCGCCAAATTACTGAACCTTTTTACAAAAATGAAAGTAAAAGTTTTTGTGAGTTGATTTTTTAAAGACTGATGAAGCAGAAGCCAGTTGGCTCGAGGCTGAGAGCAACACACAAGGGACGATCAACACACTGTTGTTCTTTTGAAACTTTATGTTTGATTTTTTTTGATAATACATAAAATAAAGAATAACAGCAGCTTCACCTGTTGACTGCAGTTGATCTGTGAGGTTAAAAACCTGAATGGCTGCCTGTGCTGTTGTCATATGCATCGATGAGAAGAAGTGATGTGCTTTAATAAAATTTAAATTTAAATGAGATGAGATAAACCGCGTCTCACCTGCAGTTCGCCGTTAAAAAGAAACATGAAAGTGAAGCAAATCAGGCTTTAATCAAACCTGAGAAACTGCTTTAGATGATAAAATCATTGGTGCCTTTTTTTTGGAGTTAATGATTTTTTCAGATAACTAAACATCCCCAAAATCTATTCCAGACTTTTCAGCATGAAAGTCCTCATTTACAGAATGATTTGAGTTTCTTATATGTTGATTTCTTTTTTTCTTTTCTGATAATGAAGGATCATTTCCACAGGCAGGCGACCGTTCGCTCCCACGGCCTCGTCGTCACGTCGTGGACTCTCGGGTTCTTGAAAAGAAAGACATTCCCTGCTCATTAGCTGATATCCTGAGGCACAGCCGTCTCTATTTTCACTCGTGAAGCTTTTGTTGTTGACCTCTGGGTGCTTTAGCCACCCCTCTTTTTTTTTTCCACTCGCTTCTCATTCTTTCACTCCGTCAAACACTCAGTTCATCCTTCGATTCCCCCTCAGTCGCCTCCGGGCAGACAGAATTTTCTTTTTGTATCTCTCATAAATATCTGTTCATGATGCTGCGTATCGATCGTTTGAAGCTGCATCTCTGTTGGTGATGCTGTTAAAGGTGGGATCGACTCTTTGTTTTACATGATGCGAGTCCGTCTGTGCATCCGTGTTTCAAGTCAAGTCCCAAGTCATTAACTTTGACTTTTGAGTCCTGAAAAAGTCATTATGTCATTTCATGTTTGTTCAACTTCAAACTGTCTCATTGCCGTCTGTAATTTTCAGCCTGCATGTTCTGTCGACTTTGCAAACTGCATTTCTTTTCTTGCTGACCATCACATAGTTTCTGTGCACCATCAAAATGATCTTTAATATCATGTTTTCCAACTGGAGCTCAGCAATAAAACATTAGTTTGATACTTCTCCCCTGCAGTCTGATTGGATGCTGCTGGATTGATTCAAACAAGGTGGATGAAGGGAAATAAGCATCAATGTGGTGGGAAAAGAGTTTGATTTAAAGAAGGGAGGGAAATAAATGGAATTTAATACAAATACAAAGCTAGTTTAATGTCACACACTGGTTTTTGGACGACCATTTTAAAACTTCAAGCTTTGGTTTTACGGCTGTTTTAATCTTGGTGTTTGGAACCAGAAATGACCATATTTGGGCACAACATCCTTACAGTTAAAGCCTAATGTCATTTAAAGTGGCTCCGCCCTAAATTATGCATAACTTCATGCCTTTATACAATTTAATGAGTAAGTTATACAAAAAAAATCAGCAAACATTCGGGATTAAAGCTGAAATTAGCTAGAAATCTGTGTTTTGTATCAGGCTGTAAATATGTTTATTCCAGCTGTAAACCAATATGAAGTTCTACGGGGCCTCAAGTGGCCTTTTGAGGAACTGCAGTTGTTGGTTAGTTGCCTGACAGACGCCACTTGTTTGTGTCACACTTTTTAAATCACTTACATTATAATCTTTGAGAAAAACTTTGAGTTCAAGTGAAGTCACAAGTCATTAGTGTGAAAAGTCCAAGCAGAGTTTGTTTGTGTTTTCGTCCGGTCAGCAAAATTCATGAGTGGAGTCCACATCTCTGGTGTGATAAAGAAGCTGCATCACCAACATCCTGCAGGTCTCATGTTTCAGGCTGAGCCTCATGTTCCCAGGTTTGATGTATTTTTGCAACATGTGACAAAACCGATAATCTCTATAAAGCCGAGAAGGGTAAGAAACTAAATCTCCTCCGACCGCCGAGCGGCTCATCATGGACGAGTCGTCGTCGACGGCGTTCTCCTCTCCGTTCCTCCTCTGGTTCGTCAGCTAAAATCTTAATTTTCTGTCTCTCTTGTTGTTATGACAGTGGAGTTTTTTTTGTTTCCAGCTGACTCAGGCTTCTCTCTGCCTCATTGAGTCATATCTGCTGAGTCATGGGACGGCTGCAGGACCCTGAGCCTCGTCTTCCTGATCAAAGGGGCTTGACCATCAGCAAAAACAGCAACTTTGGCCGACTTTCTGCAGGCTGAAGTGAGGCGGAAACATCAGCTTAAAACTCTTCCTGACACTTCAGTGGGCGAGACTGCAGCAGGTGAGCCGCGTGCATGAAACCTGACTCGCTCGGTTTATTTCAAACAGGGCTTTTTTGAAACATGTCAAACCTCTCGTCACAGCCTCGGCCCTCTGAGCTTTCGCTTTGTATTCTGTTTCCTTCTCTTAATTAACTCCAGTTTTAACGCCACATGACAGAGCAGTCAAACTTCAGCTCGAGTCTGATGTGAATTCTCCGGGGTGAAATGAAAACCTGCTGGCTCAACAGGTTCGACGCTCGACATAAAAATTCACATACATCCACATAAAGACGTGACAGCGGGCTCTTTGAATAAAAAATGTGCTGTTATCATTAAACCCTTCGCCAAAGTTCATGTACGTGAATTTGACCCTGAGGTATAAAACAAAACAGACGCCTGAGATGATGAAATTGTCCAAAGTGACATTTGATCCTGTGAGTTTGTTTTAAACAGGAAACGTGATGGTAAATAAACTCATTGACATCAGAGGCCTGATGGTGCGACTCGCCATCGTAAACTCATCCAAACAGCAGCAGGTTGGACAGAAAAGTAAAGGGTTCGAGCCTCAGAGGTGTTTGCTCAAAGATATTTCAACATTGTTGCTTAATCAGTGAATTTAAAATGTTTTGCAGCATGAAATTTAAGGGAAACAACAGATTCAACTTTGATCAGCTGTTGCATTTGAACATGAGGCTCTAAGACGAGTCAATCCTTTTTAATTAAATATCATTAAAGTCATATATGAGACAGAAACATGAAATGGTTAAAGGTTCCAGTGTTTGACATGTAGATTGACAGTTTTTTTCTCATTTATTTAATTTAAAATCAAACATAAATGTAGGTTTTAGAGGTATGTGATTGAAAAAAAGCAACTTTGAGGACTCAAACCTTTTTAAACTTGTGATATGCAATGATCGAAAACATTTTCATATGTGAAAAACAAAACTTGATCTTAAAAAAAGTCCTTAAGAAAATAATAAAGATAGAAATAATAGCTCGTCTATGACAACAGTTTTTAAAAACACTAAATCTTATTCTGGATCTGTGCAAAAACATTAATGCACATGATCAGTTTGTGTTCGTAAATGTGCAGGTTTTGCTCCTTTTTACTTTCATGAGGATTAAAACCAGCAACCTTCCTGCGACGGACTCTCTGTTCTCACCTTCAGGTGGCTCCTGCCCTCATTAAATGACCCCGGTGCTATTTGTGGCTCCGCTCGTACCGACTGTCAGCCACAGTAAATGGGAATGTATTGGTCTGGAGATGATGAGGGCATATAAAAGAGATAGTGAGGTTGGAGATGGAGTGTGTGTGTGTGTGTGTGTGTGTGTGTGTGTGGTGGTGGTGGTGGGGGGGGGGCAGACCTGACTCAGCTGAATGGACCATCAGTGACGGAGACTCCTGGATGTGGGTCAAGATCACCCACCTCCACCCTGAACCGTGCAGACAGTCGGAGCCTATTAACTCGAACCGTTAAAAAGTGCAAATCACCGCACGACTCGCAAATTATCATAATATGTAAATTGATATCAAGTAATTATAGCAGGTTTGTAGAGGTGCAGCTTTTTAAGCCAGTTTTGCCTTAAGTATCGACATTAGCTCGGTGTGCTGTGCCCCCCAGCACATGATAATAATGATGATAAATAATTCTACCCTCAGTAGAGCCGAAAATACTCCTCCTACGGCAATTCTAAAACAGGTAACAGACTCAGCTGTTAATCCTTTAAATGTGAGGAAGAGATGCTTATACATATTCATGCATATTAATGCACTGCTGCAACCCAACCTGACAGGGGAGCTTATTAAATTCGGGTTCTTTAAAAACCACCATGACATTCAGGAGACTAAATCCTGTCCTAACCTTGTTAGCTTGTGTAAATAACAACAATGTGGGGGAATCGTAACGCTGCGCCCCTCGACACGAGCAGCCAAATTAAGATGTGTTTTGGCATTTTTCACCCGGGACAATCAGTCAAAACACAACAGGGAGGGCGCACTCACATGCATGAAAATCAGCCAGCAAATACTAATAATAAAAGCACCGCCGGCTCCTCACAGCAGAGCTGCAAACAGAAAAAAATGAGGATAAAACAGTGTAGTTATGATTATAAAAATTAACGTTAAAAAATCAGACGACAACAAACACAAACAGATTTTAAAAAAACACATAAAAACAAAACCAAACTGTGGATTTAAGTTGCTTTGAACTGGACTTTTGCAGACAGACTCTCCTCTCTGTCCTGAAGCTGAGGTGACTGAGTTTTCTTTGCAATTTAACTTTCAAGGACCTGCATGAGTCACAGACGCCGAGACTCAACAGAAGACATTAAAGCGGCGGCGTCCCATCAGTTTGTTTGTGTGTAAGCTACGTTATCAGGCCGCACGCACAAAGGCCCCGATTCTGAACCTAATAAAGTATAATAACACGCCTTGTAATGAGCGGTCGCTTGCAGCGGGCGCTTCATAAATTATGCAAATCTGCATGCACACAAAGGGCAAAAGCTTAAGTGAGATAGTGTGAGGTTAAGAGCAACCGGGGAACATCGTGACCTTCTTTTAACTTTCATCCCCTCGATACCATGGCGGAGCTTCTCCACAAGGCCTCCACAATAAATAATGATAAAGAAAGCAGAGCTCGAGCTGCACTCTCCTTATTATATCAAGTGTCTGACAAGCTGGTGATTCTCTGGTTTACGGTTTGAAGTCCGGTCAGAGGGTTGAAAGTGCAAAGACAGCTGATGGCGCATGGCGAGGTTGAGTCAGGAGAAGAGCCCTCTGCACGGATAAATCTTGGCACGGCGAGCTGGGAGCGAACGCTCAGAGCGAAAAATAATAAACACAAACAGCGAGACTCCAGCCTCCATCCTCTGCTCCGCAAGGTCAAAAGGCTTTTTGCAGAGCCTGTGAGGGATCTTCAGATTGCAATTGTACGTTGATTGTGTCCATCGGGGAGGGGTGGGGGGGGGCCTCTGAAAATCCAAACAGAGTCAATGAGCACTCGAGGCGACCTCACAAGCACAAAGTGCAAACAACACTTTCATGGCTCCCTATACTTTACACGGCAGAATGGCTTTGGGAGGAACTCTCGAATAGAGCCGAGCCACTCAAAACGCTACGAGAGAAAACATGAAAACTTCAGGGTTTAAACGGTGTGTTTTCAAAAGTTTAGAGAGCTTTGAAATTAGAACTTCTAGGAACGGAGACGTGTTCCTGGACGGAGTATGATCCGAGTTCAAAATATTTACGACCTGTGAGAACCTGTGGTTCAAATGTGAAGAAGTTAAGTGTTTTTTCACAATAAAACACTTGAGTTTAAGGAGAGAAAACTGCAAACTCAACATCTGGTCAAGTAATAACTTCTGTAGAAATATATCAGACATGAACTTGTAGCTTAAAGGTGGTTAAAATGCTAAAGAAGAGATGATTTTTAAATAAACTGAAGCTGAGTTCAGTGTAGTTTTATAGTTTACCGACTGAATCTGAGCCTCTGCATTTATAAAAGTTCTAATAATCTGATTAACAGCCTTCTAAATCACAATTTAAAGCTTCAAAAGAGTTCAAACTAAAGCAAAAGGTAATAATTGTAGGATAAAGATGGTGATTGTGAACAAATCTCATAAAAGAAACAAATCCAGCAAAGTGTTGGTTTGTCTTGCAAGTTTCAGAGCTTCGGATGCAGAGATTCTACATATTGGATTTAGTCTTTTCATGGGAATTATTCTATTTTTTCACTCACTACTTAAGTTTGCACTGCAGACATAAGAGCTTAAAATAACTCAGAGTTGTTCTTGCTCTTATAATCCCTGAGGACACTCGTTTCCTGCAGGATCCCTTTCGTTAGGCTTCACGAACGAACTCCAAGTGAACCTCTACGAACCTTTTTTACATACAAAGGTTCATCGCTGCACCTTTTATTTTTCCCCGTGAGCCGTCCTCAGGCATCTGTTTGCTCCTTTTAAAAACAAAAATAAAGTCTTTCTTGGAAAATGTTAAATCGAGACGTGTTTTTTCACTGATGGTATCTTTTGTCATTTTTTTTTTTTTCCACGTGGCTCCGGACTCCTTACGTGGGGTTTAACTGTACATAATTCACACTCTATAATTGCATTTTGCAAGGAGGGGGTGGGCTTTGCTTTCATTACTCCTGTTAAAGCCACATTCGACATGCCTGTGGAGCAGAAAGGGATTTGTACAACTTCACAATGAAAAGGATATTAACTATTCAGTGGATTTGATGGCTATTATGCTGTAATGTACCCAATTTTAGCCGACAAATCGACACGCCGGAGCATTACATCTGTCCCAGGCCGCTTTAATTCATACTGGAGGGACTGAATGCATTTGTGATATATTAGCGAATAATGTGATATCTTGTCGAGCAGCGACTCTCACGACAAGCATCAATATTTCTGTTTAAGGTGTTTTAGTCGCGTAGATTCTCGTTTTTCGGTCGCAAGAAATAATCAGCTGCTTGTTTATTGAGATTTACAAACAAATAAACAGGAAAAAAAAGTGAGCGAGTTCCCGGGAAGCCGATGCATTTGTTTCTTCGGGGTCCACTTGAAGTCGGCCTAATGGTAGTTTACATCAAAGCTTATCTAGGAAACAGCCCGTCTCTCCGACAGCCAATCAGAGCAGCGACCTCTCAGCACAAAAAAACACACCGGCTGCTGACTCTGAAAACTGCTGACTTACAGTACATTTAACTGTTATTCAGCACGGCAACTTAACTAAGAACACAGTCTAATTTACTGCATTATGGCCTGAAGGGAAGGACGCGTTCAAGCACACAAACACACTCGCACAGAGCTGAGAGCTGCAGTGTTAAACCATAATGTACTGAAGGCCGTCGAGCAGTTTGTGGAGTGAGAAGGATTTTTAAACCTTGTTTTTGTTGCAGATTTTGTGAGGAGAAGCTTTAAGAGAGAAAAGGGAGGGATGAGAGTTTTGGTTCAAACACAAACTGAGAGCGAGTTTTCTGAAGACAGAAAATAGAATATAAAGTGTTAATCAATAAACCATCAAGATTGGTCAGCTTCGTCTTGTCCTGTTTGGTTTCAAAATGGTCGATGAAGAACTAAAGGACAACACAGCTATAACAGAGAGACAAGACGAGAGGGAAAAAACATCCAGAAGGAAGCAAAACAATGGAAAAATTTTTAAAAAGCACAATTTGAGACTATTTTACAGATTTTTTGTATAAATATTTAACTGAAAACACAATATTTGCAACACACCGACACATTTAATGTTGTTGAATTAAAGTTTTTCTAACCTGAATCGCGTTCTGATGGGAATTCGTACAGCATTTATACGTAGCATATCGTCACTGATGCTAACATAGCTTTTCAGGAATTGAACCTGATTTTTCTCTAATTTTGACAATCTGACCTGTTAACAACACTTTAGTTTAGACTGTCAGGACTCTGACTGCTCTTAATTGCTGTGTAGTTGGTTTAAAAATGATGAATTGTACTTTTATACTTTAATGATTATCAGAATCAGAATCAGAAATACTTTATTGATCCCCGTGGGGAAATTGCCTTTAGTTACAGATGCTCCCATTCGGAA